>CAUYRT010063828.1:0-26860 GCA_963574885.1 Lepilemur ruficaudatus | reverse complement strand
CTAGGGAATTGGGGGGGGTGGGGGGTAAGCCCACATCTGAGTGATGTGGGGGGACACTGTGGAGGGGTGGGACATGCTTAAAAAGTAGTTGGGGAGCAGAATTAGGGGTTCTCAATAGGGGAAAGGAATTCCTCTAAAACTGATTTATGTGATTAACTGTACACCTTGGTAAATTCACTGAAAATCATTTAATTGTACACTTAAAATGGAGTAAAGGCATGATATGTAAAGTATACTTCATAAAGAAAAAAATTGTGTTTTATAACTGTGTTGTATAAAGATGAATATAATTCAGGCTAGAGTATATTCATTTTAGGGTGTGATTTTCAAAGAAATTACCTCCATACCCTGGAATATTGCTGAGCAATAAAAAAGAGGGACTTCTTGATACCTGCGACAACCTAAATGGATCTCGAGGTCATTATGCTGAGTGACAAAGGCCAATCTCAAAGGTCATGTACTGTGAGATCCCATTCTATAACATTCTTGAAATGACAACGTTATAAAGCTGGAGAACAGATTCGTGGTTCCCAGGCAATAGGCCAGGGGTTGGGACTGGGAATGGCATGGTATGAACACAAAGGGCAGCACAAGGAAGGTCCTTTGTGGGGGTGGAACAGCCCTATATCCTGATGGCTCTGGCAGTAACCTGCACCTGTACGTGGGATAAAATGGCCGAGGACTATATGCACGTGTGTGCATGTATGAATACACATGCACACACATGCACACACAAATGAGTGCATGTAAATGATGAAACCGAATAAGGTCTGTGGTCCAGTTAACAATAGTGCACAAATGCCAACCTTCTGGTTCTGACACTATAATACAGCTCTACAAGATGTCACCAATGGAGGAGGCTGAGTGAGGGGGATTCCACACGGGACTCTATGGAATATTTTTTGTAGCCTTCTGTGAGTCTATAATTATCTTAAAATTAAAAGTTAAAAAATTCCAATGAAATGTGGTCACTTCCCATTTTTCAAGCACACCCTTCCCTTTCCTAGACTCTTGTCCCTCTCTGTGAGTTTGCACTACCTGGGAAACCCCCACTGCCACCTTCCACACATTCCCAAGGAAGACGTGTGATGGTGTCATTCAAAGCATGGGCCTCACAAAGGCGACCGACAGTTCTGGTTTGCCTGGGACTCCGGGGGTTTCCAGTTTTCAAACTGGGATGGTCCTGGGCAAACCAGGACAAGTTGGTCATCTTACCTTTGGATCAGTCAGGGTGGACCTGGGTTTAAGTCCTGACTCTGCTGCTTAAGAGCTGTGTGACCTTGGGAAAAACGCTAGACCCCTCTGATCTTCAATTCTGTCATCTGTAAAATGGAAATAGTACAGGACCATCCCTCAACAGTTATCTGAGAATTCCACGAAATCATACACATGAACGGCTGACACAGGACCTAGCGATTGTGCATTAACTCAGAAGCCTTCATTGTCACTCTGCTACACAGCTGCCACCTTCGCCCTAGGAGTGCCCCCAAAGCCCCAGCCTCTGCTGAATTCCTGGGCTAAAAACCCTGTGCTCAATGGTTAAGACAATGAACATACACACTGAGACTTAGTAACACACCTTGATTACACGACAGGCCCCAAAATGTGATAAAACATGTACATACAGCACTTTAAAATACAACCCTCTCTGGCCCGTAAATTTGACCTGCAACCTGCGCACGAGCTAGAACAGATATCACACGTTTCATTAATGCTCATTTGTTCGCCCTCTTGGAATTCAGAGCCAGGTCTGGTGACGTGTCCCTTTCTGCTGGGTGATTCTGTTCCTGGCAGACATGTCTGTTGGCCCACTTTGATCTGTGTTTCTGGAATTTGGCATTTACCCCAGTCTCCAACCAACCCTGACCACGACAAGGTGTTTTCCATCTGCTGAGGACTCCAGGGGATTCCTCCATCTGATAAGGATTTATGGAGCCCCCGCTCCGGGCCAAGCAAGGTCCTGGGGACAGAGCAGCATGGGCGAAGGTCACCGTTCTCATAGAGCTCGCAGCCTAATGGGGAGGAAGGACGGAAGGAAGGAAAGAAGAAAGAATGGGGGAGAGAGGAAGGAAGGGGGAAGGAGAAGGATGGAGGAAGGAAGGATGGAGGAAGAAGGAAGTGATACCCTTTGACCCCCATTGTTCAGGTGAGAAAACCTAGACCCAGAGAAGTTAAGTTCTTTGCCCAAAGTCACCCAGCCAGGAAGTGGTGGAGCCACGGATTGAACCCAGGTCTTTCTATATCCAAAACTTCTTCTAGGTCTGAAGTGAATGAATGAGTGAATGAATGCGAGCAGGGACCCCGGGGGAGCCCTTCTGAGCCCCAGCGAGAGTCAATGCCTCTCTCCTCCTCTTCTAAATTTCTTGAGAGTTATTCAGACTCAAAGATAAGAAACATGACCCTCTCTTGGGAACCCCCCTCCATAGACGGCCACTGCTCTTGATCTAGTGCTTCTGCTCCACAGCTCCCACCTCACTCAGAGCAGAGCCAGGGTCCTGGCCGCAGCCTCTACAGCCTCATCTACACCCCGGCCATTCCTCCCCCTGCCCCTAACTCACTCTTCCCCAGTCATGGAGGTCCCCTTGCACTCCTCACACACAGCAGGCAAGGCCACCCCCAGGGCCTTTGCACCTGCTGCTCCCTCTACCTGGAACACTCTCCCTCAGACACCTGCATGGCCCACTTCCTCTCCCAACGGTCTTTGCTCATGTGTCACCTTCTCTGTGAAGCCCACCCTGAGTACCTGGCTTCAGCAGCAGCCTTGCTCACCTTCCCATCTTCATTTTCCTCGGCAGCACTTGTCATCATTCGGCCTCTTTTTTGTCTTCTTTACTCTGTTTGCTGTTTTTGTACCTTCCTCCAATGGCCAGACTAGAACGCAGCTCCATGAGGCAGAGTTCTTGTCTGTCTTGTTTGTTGCCGTATCCTCAGGGCCTAGAACGTGGCTGGGACACAAAATGTGTTCAGTAGATGTTTGCGGATTTAACAGATGTGCAGGGGATAAATGGCAGCCAACAAGAGTGACATTAGCCTGAGCTGAGATGCAAAAGATCAAAAAGAGCCACCAGGAAAACATGTGGGGAAACAGCAAGTGCAAAGGGCCTGGGGCAGAAATGAGCAAGGGAAGTTGAAGGGAAGTTGCAGGGACAGTGAGGAGGTCAGCGTGGCTGCAGGGGAGTGATCCAGGGGAGAGTCTGAGAGGTCAGCAGGGGCCAGATCATGCCAGGTATTGATAGCCATGATGGGGAGTTTGGATATTATTCTAGGAGCAACAGGGAGCCATTGAAGTTTTCAGAGCAGGAGGGTACATGATTTGACTTACATTTTAAAGCTCAATCTGATTGCCTCGTGCGTTGAATGAATGTGGGTGTGGACCGAGGGGGCCAGAGTGGAAGCCTGGAGATCGGAGAGGAGCTGTTATTATCCAGGGATGCCCAGCGGATGGCGGCGCTCAGCTTACCGAGGCCATGGCTGTGGAGAAACATGGGTGGCCTTGGGACACGCTTTGGAGATAAACTTGGCTTTGGAGCTTGCTGTGGGGGTCTGTGTTGAAACTGGGGAATAGCGAGGTGTGGCTTTGCCTGGTCAGTCTCCTAACCCCGGGACGTGTCCCCTGGGGACCTCATGGAAGGGAGTGGGGGCAAGCTGCCACCCTCACAGGCCCCCAAGCCCCCTTCCTTCAGGAGGGGTCTTAATCCCCAGGCCTCCCTGCTGGGCTCCGTGTCTCTGCGATCATTCTTCACCGCGAGTTTGCACAAAGCTCATCTCTGCTAATTGATACAAATGACTTGCTTTGCGCTCCCCTGCATCAGCGCTGCGCACTTCCATATTAATTGGGCTGGAGGAGGAAAATTAAGTGCTTCAATTTGCCATCTTTCAAGATGACAAAATGGGACAGGCGAAAATCACTCAGCTGAAAGAGACGAGGGTGAGCCACCCTCGGGGCCAGGTCTGGACGTCGGGGGAGCAGCCCCGGGCCGGGGAAGGATGGTGGTAGGGCCAGGGCCCCCGGCACCTCCTGCAGCCTTTCATGGGCATAAAGTGCTTGAAAATGACACAGTGTTCTTAAGGATGGTGTCTAATTTAGCCACAAGCTGCCCTTCAGGGTGTCATTACCTCATGGGTCAGACGAGGGTCCGGTTGTCAGTGACAGGAAATCCAGCCCTAACAGACTGAAGCACAAAGGGGACGTACGGGCTTATAGAACTGAGAGGTCCTACCTGAGGCTGGATCCATGGCCCGAGTCAGTTTCTCCCAGCCTTGCAGCGCTGCTCTTTCTCCCTCGCTGGCGGTGCGATGCCACGGGCCAGCGCAGTGGTGCCAGAGGGAAGGCCTCCTGTTTTTGGCGGTGCCTGAGCACCTCTCAGGATTCACCTAACTGGACCAACTTGGCCACGTGCCCATCCCTGACCCAAACACTGGGGTCAAGGTGGTGGGATTTGTTCATTTGCACCCTGAGGTGCCTTGGTGTGGGTTAGGAAAGGGCTCCCCTTCCTTTCAGGAGGAGCAGCCCTGTGCCAGGCACAGGTGTGGTGGGCAGGGGTTTCAGCCCCTGGTGTGGAGCTCAACCTTCCCAGGTGTACTCGGTGGTCCTGGACATGCTGATTGCCAGGCCTGGGTCTTGTGCCTGCATGGGGCTGGGTGTGGGGTCCACCCCACCCACGGCCCATGGACCGAGAGTGGAGGAAGGAGGGTCCCCACGGGACAGTCAGGGCGCTGTGCCCAGAGGGCAGAATCCATTCATTCATCACCTACTTAGAAATGCTCACCGACTGCAGGGGAACAAGTGGATGGAGATCCCTGTCCTCGCGGAACTTAGAACCTAGTTTGGGGACAGAGACAAAAATCATCAATGAATTTATTAGTTCACGATAATCATGATCACAGTGCTATGGGGAAAAAGGATATATATAGCACTAACCACTAAAAAAAAGACAAACTGGGCTTCATCAAAATTAAAAACTTTTGCTTTTCTCTTTTCTTTTGTTAACACACATTTGACAAAAGACCTGCAGTGCAGAGGTGGACGAACGCTGAGTTTCTCCTCCAAGATCGTCGCTCATGTCAGGCGACCCTGTCCTCTGATTAGTCGGAGCCCGATCCCAGGGTAACCTGGGCCCACCCGGACCCCTCCACTCCCGGGAGCCACTCACCAACGACAAGCATGCTGCTTAGCAACCAGCGCCTGTCTCCTCTCTGTCATCCAGCACCGGAAGAGCCCTGCCCAGGCTCTAAATACTGAATTTTAGGGCTCGTTATCTGGGTTTTAGCCACAGCAGCTCCTTGGAGGAGAGACAAGATGGCAGAGGGATCAAAACAGGGGCTGTGAAGTTCAGCTAAGTGAGGTTCACATTCCAGCCGGGCCATTTATGCACTAGGTTGCATGACTTACCTCTATGTGACTCAGTTTCCCTGTCTATAAAATGGGGTTAGTTACGCTACGCACCTCATGGGGTCGTGAGGAACAAAGGATGATTCGAATGGCGGGTTTAGAACAGCACCTCACCCGCACTGTGGGAGGCGTGGGAGCCCAGTAAAAGTGAGCGAAAGCCACCTCACCATCTCCAGCCTACCTGCCCTCCCCCGTCCCCCCGGGGACCACCCTGCTGCCAGGGGGATGGCAGTTCACGTTATTTCTCCACTAAAAGCCCCTTAGTGTCTCAGTCACGTACAGTGCCTGGCACGGAACAGGCACTCGGTAAGTGCCTATTATCAACAAATAAGTGTTTGTTGAATGGGTGAATCCTGAGCAGTCCAGGCAGAATCGACCCTTCGCCTGCTCTTCGCAACCCAGAATGAAGAACTGGTGACGAGAACTTGTCTTCTCTGGGTCTGCAGACATTGCCTTTGAAGCAAAAGGCAGCAAAAAGTGGCTCCGCCCCTTCCCCCCCAACCCGACCCGTCAGAAGCTTCTCCCCCCGCCAGGGCAGGGGAAGCTGCCACCCGGTGAGTCGTTCACGGCTACGGGCAGCGGCCCCAGTGCTGTGCCGGCAAAGGCAGCCGCCTGCGGGATGGTTTCTCATTTTCACCGAGCGTAAAACGAGGGACTTGAGTGCTTGTGTTTCCATCGTCCTGACTGCAGAGGCGGCCGGCTGTTGGGAGCCCCGGTCTGGGAGCTTTCTTTCAATCCACTCGGTTGGTGCACTCAGCCCTGCCCAAATAAGCCAGTTGAAGATTTATATCAACTCACAATTAAAGTACAGTTTTAACAATTTTAAATGACAGCAGCATCGACGCGTGAGTAGCATTCCACGTTAAGCCTCCCCTTGGGGACAGTAACCTGCTTCATTAAAACAGCCATAATAGAGAGGCTCTATAAATCAGCATCTTTCACACAAAAACATGATCTAAACTCCTTCTGCGGCCCAGCCCTAACGCTGACAGACAGCTCAGACGGGAGGTAAGAGGCTGGAAGGTTTTGCCACGAAGGGCACAGAAGCCAGTTTTAAGTATTTCAAGCGCAGCCAGGGCAGCCAACCAAGGCTCGTTTTCTCCAAATTAGGCCGGGGACATCGGGAGAGAAACAGACTCAATTTGTCCCATGACTCAACCTTCCCACCTGCTCTGGGCCAGGGGTGAGGTCACCCTGACGCCTCTTCCTGCGACTCTGACAGGCTGGGAGGTCCTTTTGACCCCAACCGGTGGGACTTAAATGCCGGGGCCCGGAACTGCTCAGCCTGCCAGGAACTCAAGGTTTCTTGTGTCTCCCACGAGCGATCCCACCACGATTGCTGTCTGGGCTGTTTCGGCGCCCCGCCTGCACCGCTGTTTAATGTATTTGTCATGCTATTTTCTGTAACTGCACCCAGTCTTTTAAGTTAAACCTCGGCCCACGCAGTTATGCTGTGGAATCATGGAGCTCACAGCCTTGTTTTCCTTTTTCCCTAATATACATTAAAATAAATAAACAATGTAAAAAAGCATGTTTATTGGCGTGGCATGTAAAACGATCTTGTGTACTCTAGTGTCGCTCCAGGCCACCCGCCTTCGGACATGCTGAATTAACTCAGTATTCTAAAGGACTGGGTCCAAACAACCACCTTTTATTGAGACTTGGCATTGACCAGGCACTTTGAAGGTTAGTAAGTTGCCATCCGGAGCCTTCTGCCGGAGAGGAGTCTGGGTAGCAGAAGCGCTCAGCACTCCCTCTAGACCAACTCCCGTGATATCCTGACTTAGGTGACACGGGAACACAGTGTGTAACAGATGACGAATGTGACTATGTCCTTAAATTAGAGAGTAATAGCTAGACTATGTGATGTCAGGAACTATTTGGGAAAGTAGACAGAGGGACAGGGGCTGGGACAGTGAGAGCAATGACGCTGGATCAGTAAACCAGGGTCTCAACTTGAGTCTGTGTCTAGCCACTGTCACCTCTTGCTTGGGCAAGTCTCCTGATTGGCGCTTAGCGTCCACCCTTGGCCCCCAGCCTGAGTTCTCCATTCAGCAGCCAGCGTGGGCCTTTCAACATAGCAACTCATATTTCATCACTCAAAATCCTCTAGAGACTTCTGTTCTTGCTCAACATAAAAGCCAAGTCTTCCCCATGGCCTGCAGGACCCTCTATGATCTGACCCCCCTTCCTCTCCTCAACCCCAGCCCTTAGCACCTCCTACCTCGCCCACTCTGCTCCAGACACAAGGGCCTCCTTGCTGTTCCTCAAACACTCAGAAATGCCCCTGCCTCAGGGCCTTTGCACGTGCTGGCCCTTCGGCCTAAATGGCTCCTCCCTGCTGTCTGCCTGGCTTGTTCGAGTACTTCAGTCTCTGCAGATGCCACCTCCTCCAAGAGGCCCTCCCTGGTCCCACCGTCTAAGAGAGCTGTCTGCCTCACCCACCGTTATTTTTCATCTGTGTGTGTGTCTGTGTGTGTGTGCGTGTGCATGCATGTGTATTCCTAGAGGACACACCTCACGTTGAACAGGACACTGGCTTGCATGCTGAGTATGAGAAGTGGGTGGGGAGTGCAGAGCTACTTTTGCTTTGCCTTCTTTGAATTTTTGAAATTACAATTGATTATTTATGTAATTAAGATCTTTTCTGGGTGGGCGCTGCAGAAAGAAGAAAAGTACCTGGAGCTCCAGGCCAGTGTGCGCCTTTACGGCTCCTTGGCCACACTCCTAACTACTCGGAGGGAGAAGCTGGGGCCTAGGAGGGCAAATGCCGTGGCCAAGGTTGGAAAATTGTCCAGGGGCAGAGTCGAGATGGGAGCTGAGCTGGGAGTCCCGTGTGGTCCCTGTCCTGCTCTTTCGAGGGACTCCTGCTTCCTTGGGGGGCTCTGGGGGATGCAGACACACCCCTGCCCCATGGGCTAAGTCAGCCAGCACCCCCGGGAAAGGGCACATCGGCGATCACTCTTGTTCTCAGATGTCACCGAAATGTTGCAAAATCATGAGGTTGCAGACAGATGACCAGTGTTTGGGGACCTGAGCCGGACAATTTGCTCCTCAAGTTGAAGAACAGGCTCATCTGGGTGCCCCAGGGCCTGGCAGAGTCCCCGCACCCAAAGAGGCTCACCGAAGCTTGTCTGGACTGAATTACGCCAGTAACCCTCTGGCAGAGTCCACAGCCACCGTGGCCTCCCTGACCACATAAAGTCTCGGCTTCCATATTTTTCTCCCTTTGTTAACCTCCTGGTGACAAAAGCCTAAAGGCTTCAGAGCAACACCCAAACACACAGGGATTTTTCTAATTGATTTGAAAATTTGGTGACAATTTTTGCCACTTTCCAACTTAGAACCAGTTCCTTTGAGCCTTTGATAGTTCTAAGAGACATCTCAGGGAACAGTGACTGCTTTATGTAGGGAAAGGAAAAAACATACACGATAAAAACCGGCTGACCTCCACCCCATAAATAGGAAACAGAATGAGGCCCTCTTCTTGCTGTGTCTGGCATCAGTCCTCTCAGCGAGACCCTAATTAGGACGGAAGGCTGGTCTCCACCCTGGGACTGGAAGGAATCTCAGTTGAGAAGTCTCCAGCGCAGAGGACTGTCAGAATTGCCCCACGGATGAGCAGAAAATAGCAGATGATAAATATTTCATGTTTCATAGCTGTAGCCGGCTGTGAGGTAATGTGCTGGGCTTTGGGGATAAGCATTGTTGACCCGGGTCTATTTAGAGGTCCTTCCCACCCCCCACCTCCTGGAAGGAGCTTGGCCACCTTCCAAGGCTAGTTCAGCCTTGTGGGAGGGGTCCCGGGCTCTTTTGTAGAGAGGATATTCAGGCCCTGGTCTAAGAGCAGGGGGCGGGGGGGGAGGGACTGTCAGGTGGGAGTTGACAGACTTCACAGGACATGAGGGACCCTAAGCCCACCACATCCACTCCCTGGAGCTCATCTGCAGCAAAACTCGCTCAGTTGTGCAAAGATCATCCCTCTGCCCAGTGGGTCCCGCCGTCTCCATTACTCTCCCGTTAGTCACGCAGGAGCCACCTCAGTTATCAGACGTCAGATGATGTGGTATCCAAGTGCTTGTGTTCAGCTCACCCTTAAGTTACTTAGCAACAAACTCGAGAGCAGTGATGCTGGCAATTTGGATACGCCAAAGAGAAGCCCTGAAGTGCTTCCTTTCAATAAAAAGGTGAAAGTTCTCAACTTAATAAGTAAACAAAAAAAATTGTATGCTGAGGTTGCTAAGATCTATGGTAAAAACAAACCTTCCATCTGTGAAATTGTGGAAGAGGGAAAAAGAAATTCATGCTAGTTTTGCTGTCGCACCTCAACTGCAAAAGATATGGCCACAGTGCGTGATGAGTGCTTAGTTAAGATGGAAAAACATTAAAGCTGTGGGTGGAAGACATGAACAGAAATGTGCTTGACCGGGTTCTGTACTATCTGTGCTTTCAGGATCCAGTGGGGGGTCTTGGAATATCCCCCAGGGATAAGGGGAGACCCCTGTATGTGCCGGGCACATTCCTCCACCTGACAGCCAGGGGAAGCCAGTTCAAATCCCATCTGACCTCAGGGCCTTTGCACTTGCTGTTCCCAGTGCCCAGACTGCTCTTCCCCCAGATGTCTTTGTGGCTCCCTCCCTCACCTCCTTTTCTGCTCAGATGTCACCGTCTCAGCAAGGCCTTCCCTGGCCACTCTATTTACAACTGCAACCTCCTTTCCATTCTGCCCGTTCCCTGTCATCCGCGCCAGCACCCACCACTGTCTGACCTGATAGGTATTTTATGCGTTCATCTTACTCCATTAGATTGCCTGTTCCAGGAGCATTTGGTGGGCTTTGTTCATGGCTGTAACTCAGCACTAAAGCAGTGCCTGGCACATGAGGAGGTGCTCACATATATTTATTGAATGAGCAAAAATTCTTCCCCTCTGTTTTAAAGTATAGTGGATTAATAGAAAACTTGAGGTGTAGTAAGGCCAAAAGACCAGGAAGGGCCCACCATTGAAAAGAGTGTTTGTCACTCCCCGTTCCTAAGGAGAGGGAACACAACACACACGGGGACCACACGGGGAAGGACTGGGTCAGTCAGAGGCGGAGGCAGTGGGGAACCTGGGCAAGAGCCTTCACTGTGGTTTTTGCAGGAAGGAACAGGTGAGGCAGGGTAAGCAGGTGCAGGACCGGCCAGTTGGAATAATTTCAGGGGGCTGTGGGGCAGAGGGGCTGCCCCTGGCTGTCCGGTACGTGTCCTGGGTGATTAGGCAGGTGCGTAGTGGCTTCAAGTGTGAGAGTCCAGTAAAGGAGGTGGCTGGGGTGTGGGGTCTGGATGGTTGTGGATAAGAACAGCACGTTTGTGGCTGAGTTGTTTACTACGTCTAGGAATTGGCTAACCCCGGAGGGGCAGGCACTCCACGGTCTGTAAGGTCCCAGATATCAAAGCATCTGGATACAGTAAATAAAAGACCTGATCACCACAATCTCCTCCTTAGAATAGCCATGGAACTGTGCTTTGGGGGCGCTGCTTCCTCCTTATCCCCTGTATATGTTTGGCTATAAAATGGAGCATTTGACCCAGGCTAAGCCAATCAGCACATTCCATTCCTCTCACTAGCAATTGGCTCAGAGACAGACATGTGACCCAGGTCTGGCCAACGAGAAAGAGGGACTCAGGCTCACAAAAGGATATAGGCTGGGTCTGTAGGGGGTGGGCTGGAGGCTAAGCCCAGTTTGATTACCCTACTTCCCTTTGCCAGTGATTGGTTCATGGCTGGGTGTATAAACAGGGCTGGATGACATATAGGATGCCTAGTTACATTCGAATTCCAGATAAACAATGAATAATTGTTTAGTGTAAGCATGTCTCAATTTAAATTTGGGATGGCCTATATGTTTGTTTGCTGAATTTGGCAACCCTGTATATAAAACCCACTCTGAGCCAAAAAGGCATAAGGGATGTCTACTGTTAGGTTCCATGAAGGACTTTGATCCCTCCTTAAGAGAGAGACAGAAAGTTTCGTGCCATTTCTTTCTCCTCTGTGTGAGGATGTGATGTCTGGAACTGTGCAGCCATCTTGAGACCATCAGGCATAAAGTTTGAAGATGTGATAAGGATGGTGGAACAGGACAAAGATTCTTACTCCTTCATTACATCATTGTACTGCCAAACCAGCCTGGGAAATGTTCTGTGAGGTAATTAAATGTCTCTGTTGCTTAAGTCAGGGGTTCTCAACCTTGGCTGTACATTAGAAGCAGCTGGGGAGATTTAAAATATGCCACTGCCCAGGCTACACCCCATACCAATTAAATCAGAATTTGAGGATGGAACTCAGGCTTTGGTGTTTGTTTTAAAGCTCCCTGGTAATTGCAACGTATACCTCCTTGCTACACAAAGCACAGTCCCTGGGCCAGAAGCATGGGCTTCACCTGGGAGCTTATTTTAGCTGTCATCCCAGACCTAATGGATCAGAAGCTGCTTTTTAACAAGCAACCCAGGTGATTTGCATGTTAAAGTTTGGGAAGCACTGAACTAAGCCGTTGTTAATTATTTACCCTACTCCTTGCAGCTGAACAAATCTGGATTCATATTCAGATAGCACTCCAAGGGACTAAGAATCCCAGCCCACCAAGAGTCCCCTTTTTCTGAAACAGCCAGATCAGCTGCATTCAGAGGCTCAGTGTCACCGCAGCAGGTCATATGAAGCTTTTGGGTGAACCTCTCCTGAGCTTCTGGATGTGAACAATTTTCTCAACATTTTAGCCAAAAAGCTCCCTCCTTCTTCCCTCTGAGGTGAGTCAAGTTACCCCTGGGGCCCTGACCGGGAGCCAGTGAGACAGGCTGTTGGAGACTTTGTTCCCCTAATGCATCTGGCTTCCACCTGGCCAAATACTTCTTAGGCTCTGCTTGTGGTCCCCAGGGATGACCTGTCCATCAACCCACACAAAAGAGAGCTGGCCACAATGACTCAGGGTCAGGATAGACTATACCTATGTCTGAAACAGGGCCCAGGTGTGCAGAGCTGTGGGCCAGAGCTTTCCTAAGATGAAGCTATGGGTCAGAGGCCAGGGCCACTGGACTCAATGTGGACTCATGTTTCAAAGTCATATTAAGAGAGCATGAAAGCCGCGTGTGGTGGCGTGTACCTGCCGTCCCAGCTGCTCAGGAGGCTGAGGGAGGAGGATCGCTTGAGCCCAGGAATTCGAAGCTCCAGGGAGCTGTGCTTGCACCACCACACTCCAGCCTGGCAAAAGAGCGAGACTTTGTCTCTTAAAAAACAAAAGGCAAGCATGGAGGATTCAAGACGGAGTGGTCTCTAGGTGGACGGAATTCCCTGCTTCTGAGGGAACTGATGTCTAAGAACAGGTAGTATCCATCACTGGCCAGAGGGCGCTGAGGATATTCCCCATCCAGCTGAAATCAGGAGGCTGTGATGCAGATCTCAACACTTAAGTTCACCCATTCCAAACCAATGGAGAGAAAAATCAACCCCACAACAAAGGTGAATGAACTCCAAACGTCAGCAGATGCCCTCTGCATTACTGTGTTTGCCGTCGTAAGTACACTAACCAGGTCCCCAAGATCACTGAATGTGAGCTACATTCTGGGTGACAGACACACGCAAGTTCATGTGGACACTATGCACACACACCCACCCACACCCTCACACACGGGCACACTGGCATCCTCCAAGCCAGACTTTTTATATTTAACTCATCACTCAACTGGTAAGTTTGGAAACTTAATATGTTATCAATATTTCAGCAGAAGTCACACATTGAAAAAAAGAAAAAAACAAAACCAGCAAATATATCCAAAGTCTAACCCTCCTACTCACCTCCTCAGCCGTGGCACGTGCATAAATGTGGCCAAGCAGGGACCATCCTTCACGTGCAAACGTCCAATGTGCCACCGTCAGCCACGCCCGCCGCCATTGCTCTTCGAGCTGCTTAGTAGAGCACTAAATTCCACACCCGGCAGGCTGTCGTGATGAGTTTTCTCTCCTCCACGAAGCTGTATAAGCAACAGGGCAAGGGTCTTCAGTCCGCCCGCCCCTCTCCCTTTTCGTATTTACTGATTGGCTCGAACTTAATTAGAACTGATGGTTCTGTTAAGGGGAGGTAGAGATACAGTCAGAAATCCCTTCACTGTTAACCACAAGATTGACAAATCAGGGGGGAATGAATCCAGGTGTGTCCCCCTGAGAAAGCCCGTCTCACCTGCTCCCTTGTCAGTCCCCCACCCTGGCAAAAACCTGTTCCAGAGCAGCCTTCCCCCCTGTGCCCCCAAGGTGGGGGGCACTATGGGAAAGAGGCAGGGGGCAGATGGAGGGGCGAGATGGCAGGTGTCCCGACATGCACGATGAGCAAATACCCAGATTCAAACGGAAGCAAAGTCTTATGGGAAATCTGACACTCAGAGAGGTAAAGGGTCTTGTCCAAGGTCACAGGCAGGCAAGGGGGCTCCGGATTCAGGCGAAGCTGTGTCTTTGGCACTCATACCCTTTGCGCTGCACCAGGGACTTTTCTAACTGGGCCGTTAGCGTCCATGGAGGTGGCTCAGGGCTCTGGGGGTTGGGGCAGGGAGGCCCAGAGGGATAGGATCTGCCTTTTAACTGGCTTTTTGTGTTGGGTTCTAGATAAGATTTCACCGGGAGAAAAGTGCGTGAGAGAGTGTGTGTGCGGGGGTGGTTGCGTAGGGTTGCCATATAAAATAAAATATAGATTTTCAGTTAAATTTGAATTTCAGATAAATTAATTTTTAGTGTAACTACGTTACATGCAATATTTAGTACATACTTTTAGAGGCAAAAAAAGTTTGAAAACCACTGTGTTGCCGCACACTGCCTTCCTTCAGGTCTTGTTTCGGAGGCCTCCCTTCCCCAAACTGGGTCTTGCCCACAGTTTTCTGTTCTATCCCTCCCTGCCGTCAGGAGAACGCAGCAGTGGAGGCTTGGCAGGTCGTGTTTCACAGCAGAGGAGGGGCCGCGGGCTGGGCTGAGACGGTATCGCTCGATTCCTTGGCTTTTCTTTCCGTTGTTGCTGTTCAAAGAACAAATGTGGTGATGTCTGTATTTCGCCCCTTCTTCAGGAAGGAAGGGCAGACCTTGTTTGTGAGTGTCTGTGTGCATGTGCAGGCATGTGAATGTGTGTGTGTGCCTGTGTATTCACTGCAGACAGGTGCTGGGGATCACATGTTTAGTCCGGACTTAACTCACCAGCTCAGACACCAGTGAGGTTGGAGGGTCTGCACGTTCTTCCCCATAATTCCCAGCATCCTCCATGGTCCTCCAGGTCCACGGCCTCAGTCTGTTTTCCGGGTTCCTTCCAGGCAGCTGGGGACCGCTGGCCCCTTTCGGGAGCTCAGTGTTTGCCTGGGAGACTGGAGGAGACTTAGGGGCTCAGATGTCCCCCAGGCTGGGAAGTTGTTGCTCATAATTGAGCCGGGCCAGGGAGGGGCTCAGCAGAATCCTTGGGACCCTCATGGCCTCCTGACTCTCCAGCCCCTGCTGCCTCCACCCTACTGTCTGGGACAGCCTTTCTCCTCTCGTGTCCCTTGCCCCCGATGACATCTCTCACTGTGATGGTCCTGGCTGGACAATCAAGCCTCTCCCCACTCTCCCCCCACCGTTGGTTTAACCTCTCCAGGACCTTTCTTTTGATGTGTATAAGCCACGTCACTCCTCCTCCATCTTTCTTGGCAGCATTTTGTGGAGGATGCCTGACTTATGTTCAATGAAAAAAAAAAAAAAAAAGAATCACTGTTGCTATGTGTGTCTTTCCATCAGGAGGCTGAAATACGATCTCAACAGTTTTGTCCGAGCACTTTTTGGCTCAGTGTGCGCTGGAGCTTGGAGCAGATGGGATTTTATGAGGGCTATAAAAGTCAAGCTTTTAATGTGTCTCCAACAAATCGATGTGTAAAGGAGAAACATTAAAAGTAGGAAAATGAGTGGGGTCGGGGGCTGGCTGGAGGCTCTGGAACACAAGGATGCCAAGCTGGGGCACAGGTGGCTTTAATAGCTCACGAAATTGGGCTGAAACTTGTTTCTACAAGAGCGGGAGAGGCTGCAGAGTCTCCCTCATGGGGTTGGGATAAACTTCTTGGCTCCTGAGTGGGGAGAGTTGTGCATGGGCTTTATGACAAAATTCCAGCATCATCTATATAATACACTCTCGTGGTTAATTCTGCCGAGTTTTCATTTAAACCCAAGCTGTCTTGTTGGTAGAATGCAATTACATTAGAGAAAAACTGTTGATCTGTCTTGAGATATTATGATTATGAAAAACAGTAACATAAACCACCATTATGTCAGAAGAAAGTTAATTGTATTTCATGCTGCCTCCCTGGGCCGGCACACTGGCATAGACATGATTCACTTCAGCAAAACCCAGCTAATCTTTGCAGCACAGTACACATTTTCTCCCTTAATTACAAATAATTATATACTGTAATTTATACTAATGCCCGATGCCTCAAAGAGCATGTTCAGGAATAAAGGGTTAGTTGGGGAGGAATTATAAACAGGTGTAACTGTAGTCTCACAGCCTTGGCGAGCAATGAAGTTTAATCAGAATCCGTCCCGGTGAAAGTCAGCAGGGCTGCCTCCAGTTAAGAACACAGATAACAGTGAAGATTTGTTCAGTTGCTTCGCCAGCCACCAGTAGTTCTTTTTTGGTTAAGTAGGCAAAGAAGACTAAGCACGTGGATTTCACTGTGTGAAGAAATGGCCACACGAGCAGCATTCATATATAGGTGAGTAGTAAAATGAGCTCAGCCTCCCCAGGCAGCACAGCTGCAAATCTCCTGGACAAGGTAGAGCTCATGGGTCTTTGGTGGACAAGTGTTTTCTAAAGGAGAAAAGCAGGATCCACCTGACCGTGTGTTCAGAAAATTCGCTTATGAGCTGATTAACAGTGGTGGTGATTTAATAAAAGCAGAGCAAAGCAGGCCCAGGGCTGAGGTGCTAACTGACCCGGGCTCTGCCCCCACTGCCTGCCCACGCCTTAGCTGACCTCCCTGGGCCTCAGTTTCCTCATCTTAAGAATGGGATGATATCAAGGACACCATGGGCTGTCATGTGGATTACGAGAGATTAGTGAGGGTGAAATGCACACACAGTGCCTGGCTGATGGAATATGCACAGCGAGCATTCATTGACTCGGAATCAGAAACGCCACAGGCCCTGAGACACACTCTTCCGTCACCTGCAAAACCAGACTATGAAGAGCCAGGGCTATGGGTCCTCGTGAAACTAATTTCCCACCATCAACCCTCTAAAGGGCTCCCCTGTGGATAAAAAAATAATTTGTGCCGCCTGTTTGCAGCTGTATTTGCTCAGGTTCATAAAGAATCATAAGCCGGACTGTGGGAGTTCTCTTGGTGTTGTCTGTTTAGACAATCAGTGAATTGAGGGCTTGTTTCTTTGACTTCAAGGGACCACACCCCATTGGGCCTTTATACACTATTTCGGACTAATGGCCACAGGCTGTCTGTCTTAGCCTGGGTGTAGGCAGCAGCAGCAAAGACCCCCAAACAGGCATTCTTCTTGGGTTACCCATAGGCTGATTTCTGATCCTGCAGTGTCACTTCAGAGCAGGAAGCCAGCCTCCCTTGGGAGGACACGTGCAGGAGGAAGCCATCTGAACTGCTCTGGGGAGAGCTGCCATCCCTGAGCCCGGGAGGGAAGGGGTTGGCCCCTGCTCTTGGAGCAAGAGCTGGTCGAGGATGTTCTGATAGGGGTGACCAGAGTGTGCAGCAGCCTTGGACATCTTTGCTGAGATGCTCATTTATTCATTCGACAAATGTTTATTAAGTTGTTAAGTACCAGGCCATAGCAAACATTGGGCTATAGACTATTATCCTGTTTTAGGGTTGCCAGGTAAATCACAGGACACCAGTTACATTTGAGTTTCAGATAAAAAATAAGTAGATTTTTAGTATAAATGCAAGTATGTCTTCTGCTAAATCTGACAACCCTATCCTGCTCCCAAGGGATTAGGTCAGAATTCTCCACCTTAGCACTGTTGACATTTGAGACCAGATCATTTTTTGGTGTGGGGGCTGCCCTGTGCATTGTATGATGTTTAGCAGCATCCCTGGCCTCTACCCATGAGAAGCCAGTAGCAACATCTCCCCAGATGTGATAAGCAAATATGTTTCCAGATATTGCCAGATGTTCCTAGGAGATACAGTTGTCTCTGGCTAAGGCCTGGGTTAAGCCTACGAGGCTATAACGTGAGCACCACAAAAAGTTTGTGGCAGCAACTACCGGTGGCTTACTGAAGTCCCTCCCTTCCTTGTTAATAAAAATCTGCTTTTTTGGAGTGCATGACGAACTTTCAGAATCTCTTGGTGAGACTCAAACTGCCAAGGAATGGCTGTTGCAACCCCCAAAGGGTATGTCTCCCCAAAGGTAGAGAACAGGAAGGCTCACGGGAGAAGGAAGCCTAATGGGCAGAGTGCCAGCCACAAATTTTCGGGGCTCTGGTCAGGCAGGTGTTGCAATCTTGCGGAAAGGAACTTCTTTTATGACTTGTCCAGTCTCTGTCCGCCGTGTCCTGTTGTCAGAATCACTGACTCAAGGAAGCAGTTTAGAGGGGATGGGTTAATCTCCGAGGGCCTGGGAACCTGGAAATGACCTCAGAGCAGAGCCCATGGGGCAGGATCAACACTGCTCTGAGCCAATCAATGCAAGCCCAAGGGGTGAGCGCGTGACCAGGTCTGGCCAATGAGATATAAAAGGAAGTGTCCTGGGGCTTTGTGGGAATAATTTTTTTTCTCCATTAAATCTAGAGGTCCTCAAAATGTGGCGGCCCCTGCTTCCTGTCCCCTTGGTCCTGTTTTAGATACAGTCATCTGAGGCTACGATGCTTGCAGCTGCCGCAGTCATGCCGGGATCTTAGGGAGAGACTTTGCCCACCTGAAGGCTGAGCAAAGAAGGGAAAGTGTGCGAGCAGCTGAACCAGCTCCAAGATCTCTTGCTAAGTAAACGGTAAATGTGCTCGGAGCATTGTTACGTAGAGCCAGAGAGTCCCAAAGGGTCCAGGTTCATGTGGTCAACAATAATGTAAGTGTGGCTGTATTAGTCTCCTATGGCTGCTGTGACTGCTTACCACAAATTTAGTGGCTTAAGAGAACACACATTCACTTGCTCACAGTCCTGTAATCTGCAGGCCGGAAGTTGGAAACGAGTCCCATGGGGCTAAAGTCAAGGTGTCAGCAGCAGTTCCTTCTTCAGGCTCCAGGGGAGGCTCTGTTCCTCGCCTCCTCCAGCTTCCAGAGGGTGCTGGCATTCCTGGGCTGCATTGCTCCAATGTTTGCTCACCGCCGTCTCCTCTTTTAGAGCCTTTGTGATCACACTGGGCCCGCTTGGATAATCCAGGATAATCGCCCCAGCTCAAGACTCTAAATCGCATCTGAAGAGTCCCCTTTTACCATGCAAAGTAACATACTGATGAGTTTCGGGGATTAGGATGTGGTCGTCTTTGGAGGGTCATTACTCAGCCCACCACAGTGACAATACTATGTTGCTAGCCTACTGAGATTGTGAGCCTTGCCAGATCTCCTTCCTGTTCTATGCCTTGGTTTCCCTATTAAAGGTCCTCTTCCTTCCTTGACCATCTGCAGGCAGGTGGTCTCTATAGCTCACGCCCCTTCTCTGAGTTCCAGACTCTGTACCTAACTGGCGTTCTGGCATCTCCACCAGGATGTTCCAAAGGCAGCTCAAACGCAGCACATCTAAGAATAAACCCGGAATCTCCCGCCCCCTGGTCCCACGCCCGCTCGCTTTCCATGTCTGTCTTCTCAGACAACACCACCTTCACCCATCTGTGTGCCTGAGTCAGAAATATCCTCTCGCTCATTCCCACCATGTGATCCGTTGCCCACGCCTGTGGGTTTCCCCTCCTATGTATCTCCCGGATTTGGTCCACACTGTAACTTGCTACAGGCCCCACGGTAATGAGCCCTTTGAAGAAAGGTGAGTTACTTACCTTGGCTGTGCTTCAGTTTCTTCATTTGCCAAGTGGGGTTCTCCTGCCCTACTAACTCGAAAGGAGGGTGAGAGAATGGAATCGGGGCCATGGCTCCTAGAAACTTCCATCAGGAAAGTGCCCTGGTCTGGGGTTGGGAGGGAAGCTGGTCTTGGCTGGCTCTGCTCCCGATGCCCTTAGTAGCCGGTCACGTCCCCTCATTGGCCTGCAGTTGCCTCACCTGGTGCGTGGGGTGGCCGAGACGAGCCCTCAGATTCACCAAGCCCCAACCCTGACTGTTGGCTCTGTCCTGATGGAGAGTGGGGCTGCCTGCCAGGGTCACCTAGGAGCTGGGTCACCGGACACAGGCTCCTTCTAGGAAAGTGCATTCAGTGAGGCCAAGAACAGCTGTGGCTTCTGGAATGGTCCCTGTGGCCAGAGAATTGCAGAAAGATCCTTTGTGTTGAGAAAACAAATACAGTGCAACTTAGGCTCTTAGGGACTCTTTCCGGAGGGATGCCGGATGAGGAGTCCAGCCCCTGGGTTCAGACGCCCTGGGCCAGGCAGCTGCCGTCTGTCTCCCGGAGCTCTCCACTGAGGCAGCCCCCTCAGGGGGGACACATCACTCATTCATTCACCAGCTCCTTACAGAGCAGCTCCTGTGTGCCCGGCACGTCCCAGGCACCAGGGATACAGCTGTGAATGAAGCAGACCAAGGCCCAGTTCTCAGGGAGCTGATGTTCCAGTGGTGTTGGGTGGGGGACAGTGAGCAGTAGGCACACCCCGCCCCCCACAAGTACAGTCACATAGACATACATTCATGTGTGTGCACATACACCACACACACAGATACATATATAAATGTGTGTGTTATTCTAGGTAGTAATAGATGCTATACAAAATCAAGCAGGTTTTGCAGTAGGCAGTCTGTGAAGGGCTACTTTAGATTATGGGGCATGGAGGTCCTTCCTGAGATGTGCCATTTGAGCAGAGGCTTGAAGGAATCAAAGGAGTCCTCCATGTGCATATATGGGGAAGCGTGTTCCAGACAGAGGGAACAGCATGCACAAAGGCCCCATGGTGGGAGCGTGCCTGGCATGTTCTAGAATGAATAGGAATACCCGTGTGACCACTGTAGTGGAGTGCGCAAGGGGCAGAGTAGACTGAGTTATGTAGGGCCTTGTTTGTCATGACACTGGGGTGACAAACCATCCTGGTTTGCCCGGACTGGGGCGTTTCCCGGGACACAGGACTTTCAGTGATAAAACTGGGAAATCTGAGACAAGTTGTTCACTCTCCATGCGACAGAAATTTGGATCATATTCTGATGAGATAGGACAGGACCAGAGGGTTTTAGACACAGGACTTGATAAGGGACCCCTCTGGCTGCACGTGAAGGATGAACTCTATGGAGAACAGGAGTGAATCAGGGAGACCAGTGAGTGTGCAGCTGCAGGAGTCCAGTGAAAGGTGGCCGATGCTTGGCCTGCGGTATTCGTGGTGGAGAGGGGAGAGGAGGCTGGACCACTGGAAGGGCTGAGTTGCTGTTTCCTGTGATGAGGAAGACTCCAGGAGGAGCAGGCTTTGGGGGGAGATGAGATTTCAGAAACATGCAGTGGTGCCATGGTCCCCAGTTCGGGGTGCTCCCTGCCCTTGTTCCCACAGCCTCTGCCCATCTGCACGGTGGCCCTGGCGTGGTCACGATTACTCCCCCTCCTGAAATCTTTTCTAAGCTCACCCAGGGAAGTTTACATTTCCTCTTTGAAAGGCCCAGCCTGGTTGTACGCTGGAGGTCAAGGTTTATTTGTGATGAGGACGGGCAGCTCTCACAGTTAACGAGGGGATGAGTTCTTGGAAACCTCATTGGTGGCCCCAAGTCCCATGATGGGCCTATTATGGAGATTTATCTCGGCAGCCACCTGTCCAGATATGTTCACTGGGATGTACTACATCTGTTCAAGAGTGAACTCCAAAGAGGGATGTTATTTGCTGTAAGGAAGTTACTGAGTCTTCGAATACTGTTGACTGGGGAAAGAGGGAGGGGGCTTTTATGCACCTGCAGTTTATTACAATAAACTCAACATCCATCTCTACTGACGTCATAATATTTCTGTACAGTCTGAAAGAGCAGTTTACCTAGCAGTAATGTGTTCCTTCAAGAAAAAGCTCGTTTACCCAGCTTCTAAAATAAAAACTAAAACTGAGCCATCCAGCTTCTAAATTATTCATTCATTTGGGCCGTAAAATCTACAAAGCTCCTACTAAGTGTAGGCCCTGGGCTCAGTGGGAGAGAAATGGACCAGATCCCGTTCTCAGTGGGCCCCCGGCTGGTGGCGAGAGGCGCACGGCCGTAAACAGCGCGGGGCCCTGCGGAGGTTCAGGGAGGGGAGGGCTCGCTGGGGGCAGGCGGGTCCGAGAAGGCTTTTTGGAAGGGACGGTGTGTCAGTTGTCTTGCTTTTGCCTCTAAGAACTGAAGCCCCTGAGCAACCTAACAAGGTGAGGGAACTTGTCATCCCCCGTGACAGGGCCCAGTCCGGAGGTGGACTTCAGGGGGCTTGATTCGGCAGCTCTACGGTGTCCCCTGAGCTGCAGGGTTACGTGGCCTCTCTGCTTTGTTGCTCACTCTCTTGGCTTCTTTCTGAGGCTGGCTCACCTCGTAGTCACCCGGTCGCTGCCACCAGCATCTGGGGCCACACGGCACCATGTGCAGGTCCACTGGATAAAGACAGGAGAAAACTTCTCCTCAAAGCATGGACTGCCAGTCCTTCCCTTTAGTTTGTCTGTCCCGTGTTAGGGTACATGCCCAGCCCTGGACAGATGTGCATCGGTGGGGACATGACATGTGCTAACAGGCTCGGACTAAACAGAGTCCCCTGCAGTTGAGGATGGGCTTTGCTCTCCCTGGGTTGTAAGAGGAAGAGGTGGACGCCCTGATGACATCGAGGTAATGTTCGGAAAGAAAAACGTGAGAAAAGATTCTGGGCCGGCAGTCATCAGGCGTGTGAGCAGTGCTGTGGTAGATCTGAGAGAGTTTAGATGTACTAAAATTGTATTTTTATAGATGAAAATAGTTGCTAGATAGTGCACTTTCTATTACATTCACTAGCCATTGCGCTCAGTTCTTTCAAAGTATGTAGACGCTGCCCTAACCAAAATCACTCAATTGCCTCGGTGGATTAATGGATGCTCATCATTTCCTTCTTAAATTTGTACGCAAATCCAGAGTTTGGGGCTACCAGTTTCTCTTTTGAAATTTCCCCATTGAGCTGCTTATTAACCCAAATGCATGAAATTTGTTTCCAAACATGCTTGTTCCAGTTGTATTTATTGTTGCAAAAATTCTTTTTTTGCAGAAAGTTGAATACGCAATATAAATATATATTCCAAACTAAATAACTCAGAGTGCCAAAACAGTTGTTGCTTTTTTGAAAACGCAATGTTGAATTGCTTGGGAACATTTAGTAAAGAAAAGTAGCCTAAAAATGAAATCGGAAAACCATTCACAAGGATTCTATACCTAGATTGCTTCGCAAGTGTCTTTTACATGTCCAAATCTCTTGAATGTAAGTAAAGTTGAAAATTGTGGCCGGGCTTGGTGGCTCACGCCTGTAATCCTAGCACTCTGGGAGGCTGAGGCCGGTGGATCGCTCAAGGTCATGAGTTTGAAGCCAGCCTGAGCAAGAGAGACCCCGTCTCTACTAAAAATAGAAATTAATTGGCCAACTCAAAATATATAGAAAAAATTAGCCTGGCATGGTGACGCATGCCTGTAGTCCCAGCTACTCGGGAGGCTGAGGCAGGAGGATCGCTTGAGCCCAGGAGTTTCGGGTTGCTGTGAGCTAGGCTGACGCCACGGCACTCACTCTAGCCTGGGCAACAGAGCAATACTCTGCCTTAAAAAGAAAAAGAAAATTGTATGTTTTGTGGGGAAAAATGGGGAAATAAAAAAAGGAAAAAAGAGAAGAGGAGGCCTTGGTTCTCTCCTGACAATACCCTTCCGTGAGTGGGCAGTTGCGTGATTTCCGTTAACCCATGTAAGGATGTGACTGTAAATGGTTTTTAAAATACATTCTCCATTTTAGCCAATTTAGCTTATTAACCAACCCACTGCTCGTCCCAGCTGAGTTGGATAAAAGGTTCCTGCTGGTTTTTGCGGCAGCCCTTGGAGGTCAGGGCAGTAATGGTGATTCCCACTGTATAGATGGGGAAACTGAGGCTCAGGGAAGGAGAGCAACCTGCAGAAAGTCCCACAGGCAGTGAGCGAGCGGAGGGACAAGGAAGACTGGAGCCCAGTTCACCTGACATCTTCCCAAGCGCGAGCTCTTCCTGCCCCCACCCTGCCGGGTCACGAGCTCCGGGTTCCAAGTGGAAGAGCCAGTTACTACTCACTGCGTGGAGGAACCCACGCGGTCAGGTTTCATCCAACTCTCTCACCTGAAGGCTTTGGGGAGACCACAGCCGGTTTTCTTGCACTCCCAGGTCATCGTGAACTGCCTGCGTGCTTCCCCTGATGCCTTCAACTATGTGCCAGGATCCCCGCCTTCTTCCTGGTTGACATCCGGGTAGATCCTGAGGCCCCTCAGACCTGCTCGGCCCTAATGGATGCATCTTTCAGGAATGAGAGTCTAGTCCAGGACACATCAATGTGGAGTCTCACCACCAGTCTGAATGTCATCTGTCCTCTGTCGCATGTCTGGCTGCCCCAGGAATGAGCGTCGGGGAAGGAGCTGATTGGTTTTCACTTCAGTCCTCCCCTCTCTCCAGTAGTCTTGGGGGTTCTGTTCCCTTTCACTCCTTCAGGGTTGGCAGAGGAGAGATTTGAGGAAGGGGAATCTCAGAGCCTGGGCTATGAGAATCCAACTGATGATCACCTTCTCCCTGCAGAGGGGACACCTGGGGATGTCATGGGAACTGGAGTAGCCATGGGGGTGCCAGCCCCAGGCCCTGGGTCCTCTTCGGGGTCTGTGCTCCCCCGCTCTGCCCTCTCTGGTGCACGGTCCCCTGTCCATTGCCACACCTGTGGCTGTCACGGGAGGACGGGCCTGGGGCTGTGCATCTGCTTCCTCTGCAGAGCTGCCGAGTGCAGCTGTGGGAAGCCTAGCTCCCTGCCCTGGGGTGGGGCAAGGAGTGCTGTGACTCACACCTGGGCTGGACTCCCCCAGCTGGGCTGAAGCCTGCCTCCCTCCCTGAGGGGCTTGGCTGGAAGCCACACCCTAGCCTGGCTTCCTGCCCTTCCCGGTCTCCTCTCCCCAATCCCTCCCCACCTCCCCTGGTCCAGGTCCTCGACCCAGTCCTTGCATGAGGGGCCTCCTCTCAGGGTCTGTCTGTTTCAGGGGAGTCTGACCCAAAGCAGGTGCATGGGGGGATGTCCAGGGACACTCAGGGCCCCACACCACGTGGCTCCAGACACTGGGGCACTGGGAATGCCCCACCTGCTGCCCTGCTGCAAACCTGAGAGTCCTCGCCTGGCTGACCCCTTTCCGTGGCCCCAGCTCAGCACTCCCTCTGCCCGTGGATGCTCCTGACAGCCCTGGGGGAGCACAGTCGGCCCAACACTGTCCTGCGGGGAGGGCAGCCCCAGCCAGCCCAACTTCCCCTGCCTTCTCCAGGATAGGGGAGGCCTCAGTTCCTCTCTTCTGTGCACCCTCCAATCTGCAGGGGACGCTGGCCCTGCTCTCTGTTCAGACTCCAAGGCAGCCCCAGAAACACCCACTGAGGGAGAATGATGTGCACCCCTCCTTGAGGCACCCCAGCCTCCGCAGGTGGGTCTTCCGCAGTCCCCTCCTTGCCTTGGGCCCAAGGACATCTCCTTCTGCAAACTTCCTTCTGATGTGATGCCAATGTTTGTGTCCTCCCAAACTTCCTGTGTTGAGATCCTCACCCCCACGGTGATGATAATAGAAGGCGGGGCCTCTGGGAGGTGATTAGGTCATGAGCGGCGAGCCTCACACGGTGATCAGAGCCCTAGTGAAAGAGGCCGAGGAGCTCGTCCGCCTCGCCCACCCGTGAGGATGTGGCGAGAAGGAGCCTCTAAGAGCAAGGAAGCTGCCTGCACAGCAGCAGGTCCCGGCTCCTCGACCTTGGACTTCCCAGAGCCGTGAGAAGTAAACGTCTGTTGTTTAAGCCACCCAGTCACTGACATTTTGTTATGGCAGCCCAAACTGAGTCAGATGCCCTCCCAGGAGTGTCCTTTCAAATGTCCCCCTCTCGTGTCGGGTGGCATTGGTGTCTCCCATGGGTGTTTCCACGTTCTTTAGCATGAATGGGTTCCAACACTTTCAGCTGTGGGACATCAGCCCAAATCCCGAGCGAGACCTCTGGAAAAGTCTGTTCTAACGCCCTGTCGCACTGGATTCACTGCCTCAGGAGAGAAGGACCTTTTCCTGGAAAGAGGCATGGGGAGCAATGCTGGTATCCTGGGCTGTCGCTGGTCCGTGGTGTGGCCTGGTGCCGGCTCTGCTGTCCTGCAGCCCTGGGTCCCAGGGAGCTCGGACCCTGCCCAGCCCCGCTCTGCTGATGTGGGAGCTGGGTCCCCGTGGCACTGGCTGACTGCGGCCCAGTGAGGGTGAAGCGAGTTAAGGCACCTGGAGGTCTCAGAACCACAGTCCCCAGCACACGGTAAGCACTGCAGTGTGTCAGCCCATTGTCATCCGCTGGCCAGTCTGGGTCACAGATGAATCAGGTCGAGAGGCAGCCCAGGAATCAGGGCTTTGGGTTTAGGAAGTGAGATTTCTATAAAAGCGCTTTGAGATTGAGCCTGTAATTGTTGGCTTTGCATCTAATCGCTCTGGAGAGACGAGCCATAAACGCTGATTATCCCTAATACGAGTGCAGAGAGGGCGGTGAGGGGGGACGGTGGCCTCAATCTCCCTGCCACGTGCCCACCCTGCCAGCGGCTGCCAGACGCAGACGGACGATGGATGTTCCGGGCTCGAGGCTCAGAGTGGCTGCCTTTTCTCTTGCTTCTTAATTTTTAAAAAACTATTTCCCAAAGCCCCCGTTACTACAGATTCCTTGACACTCTGCTCTGGGCTAATCTTCAGGATAAAGCACAGTCTTTTTGAGTGTCTTTCTCCTCCAGGTAGCCTCTTTCATCCTGAGACCAGGAAGGAGCCTTCGCTTTCCCTGCATGCTGGAACACACCTCCCTCGCTCGTTTTTAAACCTTTTCTCCTTCTCATCATTTTTCTGGCTAAACGTCTGGATTTGTGTTTATCGTTCTCCTTCAGGGATGGTGGTTGCTTAAGTACTCGCAGGCTGTAAAGCAGGTTGTAAACACAGGTGATGTTATTATCATGACTGTCGATGAGAGCGAAGGCAGCTGTGCCGGCCCCCAGTCCTGGGCCATGAGCCCAAGAAATGTTTCTAAGTGCTCACTCTGTGCCAGGCACTGGGTGCGCGGTGGTGACCACCACTGCCCGCATCCCTGTCCTGGAACATATGTTCCAGTGGGAGAGACAGAGAGCGAGGGTGTCAATGACACAAATACCAATGATGTCAGACTG
>CAUYRT010063827.1:0-75164 GCA_963574885.1 Lepilemur ruficaudatus | reverse complement strand
ACTAAATATATATAGAAAAAATTAGCCGGGCATGGTGGCGCATGCTTGTAGTCCCAGCTACTCGGGAGGCTGAGACAGAAGGATCGCTTGAGCCCAGGAGTGTGAGGTTGCTGTGAGCTAGGCTGATGCCACGGCACTCTAGCCCAGGCAAAACAGTGAGACTCTGTCTAAAAAAAAAAAAAAAAAAAAAACTTCATTAAGGAAAATTCTTACCATTTTAAATAAATCCTATTATGACAAAATTTCATTCGTCTGTCCAGATTGATAACAGCCTCAAGGAAGAGGGTAGAGAAGAGAAAGGAGAGAGGAGAGGGAGCGAGGAGAGAGGGAGAGAGAGAAGGTATCTTTGATACCACAGTATGTTAGATAAGGGTGACAAAAGAAAAGTAAGGAATCTCTGATCTTTATTCAAGCTTTCCAATGCCAGCTAGCATGGCACGGCACTTTTATGTACTTATATACAAATTATATGCAGCAATTCGCCACATTTCCTTTTCAGATTCCTAAAACTGTTTTTTTTTTTTTGCAACATGAGAAGCCGAAGCTAACATAAAAACTAACCAATAGTTTACATGACTTAAAAAAACTATAAAGATAGCAAAAGAGAAATTGCCAGAATCTGCAACATTAAAAGTTGATCCTTCGGGATTGGATTTTTGGTTGTTAGAGAAGCCTTGACATGATACTTGAGGGTTCTCTGACTTGATATAAGTCTAAACTGAAGTGAGCGTTTTGTTGTGTGGCATATCAAGCTGCCCTACATTTTAAAACAAAAACATCTAAAAACTGATGAGTAACATGGGAAGGAGGGAGGGAGAAAATGAGGGGGAAAAGGAAGGAAGAAAAGGGAGGGAGAGGGAGAGGAAAAGAAGAAAAGAAGAAAGAAAAAGAGAAGGGGGAGAGACAGAAGGAAGGAGGGAAGGGGGAGGGTGGGAAGAAATCTGTTTTGAACAGTGACAGCTGTTAAAGACACACATGAGCAAAATGAATGAGATTGGTAATACAGCAAGAAACTTAAAAATTTCAAAGAGCATCTAAACAAACACATTTATTAATATGAGAGTCATTTTTGCATTTCCTAAGTTGCAGATCAGGGAGGCAACGCGGGAAGTTTGGATATGGAGGCTCGGACATCTATCTACATATCGAACTAAACAATTCTCAGTCTAATGTCATGTTTTTACAGAAAAACTTTAGTACAGGAAAGGTTATAATATGTCATTATTGATACAGTCTCATGAATGCAACATCCAACTAGAATAGTTGGGTTTTTTTTTTCTGTACATTTTTTCATTTTGTCTAATGTTAAAAAGCTTGACTGGATTTTTCTAGCTGCCAACATAATTCAGGCACAAGAACCTTAATTTAAGTATATTTAAAGTGACTAATTTAATTGTACATAATTTAAGAAATAAAAAATAAGAATTCCCATATTAACATCCACACTGCTTATATTACACATTTAAAGCAATATAATTAAAAGCCTAACAAGAATCAAATAGTGTTATCCTTTTATATTTCTTGATTTCAATATATTTAGGGAGGTTACATTAATATCAAGTGGACTAAACCTTTCATTTATTATTCCTGGAGTATTTTGCAAACCTTTTTTTAACATGGAAGGTTAAAACCAATGAGAAACAAAAGTAACCCTATGCGATTTTGTTTATCCACATTTGCTAAGATGTTAAAAGATATCAGTCTGTAAAATTAGAAGGGAAATCTCACCTCTAACACAAAATTATGAATTGAAAAGTACTCTGTAAGCTGTATAGCATAAAACAAATTTAAAAATTTTAAATAATTTTGTCTGACAAACTATGATTTATGCAAGATATCATTCCTGTCATTGAATTTTGTGTCTAAGCATAAGTACCACTTGGGAACCATACATTTAACCAATAGAGCATCTACCAAGATGCAACTAGAGCATCTTTCTGGTCACCTCTCTAACAGATTAACAACCTGGGGAGGGGGGGGAATGATCTATAGTTAGAGCCATGCTGTATTAGAGGGACAGTGTAATTACTAGGACAATTCTTAACACAAACAGAGTGGGAACGTGAGTCTGAAGAGAGGAAATATCAAAGGTACTCTTTATCAAGAGTGAAACTTTGAAATCCATCTATTTAAGATTAATCACTATTCTTTTAGTTAAGCTGTTGTCATCTCTAACTTCCCCTGAGTAGAAAATAATCTACACTTCCAACTAAGTTATTCATGGTCCAATTTGTTCTCAGAATACTATAATAGGCTTTGTGAAGATAAGTTTTATAATAGGGATTTAACATAGTGAGAAGCCAAGACACAGAGGCCTTCAAACACAAAGAGTATATATGTATATAACTGCTCAGTCTTCTCCCCGTCTTCTTCCACCCTCCCTATCCCCACTTCCAAAAGGATATTCACTCCTATTTAAAATCTAATTTTTACAAAGGATTCAGATGAAATGGCACATCAACAACTTCACAGTGCAATTGGTTTAGCCACTGCTGTGTTGCTTTTGGAGCCATTTTCAACAAAGCTGGGAAAAAGGGGGAAATTTTGAGTAAAGTACCACTGGAAGAAGGAATGCTGTGAAGGGTTTTAAGAAAGAGAAACATTCATAATCTTCCCTCTTGGCAGTCCTGTCTTCTTGATGACCGCATTTACATACTGAGTTCACAGGCTATAACTCTCAAAGAGAATTCTACTTTCCTAGGGAAAATAAAACTTTCAGGGTGGCATTCTGAAAAAAAAAGGAAAAAGAAAGAATCACTGATGATTTATTTACATCATTTTTATTTTCCAAGCTTTTGATATTTTAAACTGTTGAAAATACATGAAGTTATTCAGACACTATAAATTTTTTTTTAATTTTTTCCCTGTAGCTCTATAAAATGCAACTTTCCACATTTACATTTTTTCTCTCATTTATACTCAGATGAGTGTATTGGCTATTTGTTTTATAAAGTAAAAAAGTACTTGCAGTGCAACAAGTTTATCTTTATTCTAGACTGTTGTTTATTTTAACGTTCCTAATTTTTCCATTTTAAATATTTCAAAACATACACAGAAAATTTGAGTATTTAAAATGCTAGAAACTCTTTACCTCTTAATGAATTTTAATAACTAGCTTTCTTTTCTGTACATATTACATTGCTGCTATACCTATTTTGTTTCAAGTATACCTATCTTATTTGAATATTTGTAACAAAGTATTAGAAAGAATAAAGATGTGTGACTTATTTATATTCAAAACTTTGATTAGAAACCCTAGAAATTATAGGAATTCTGTAACAGATACACATTTTTAACTTTTTTTAAACAAAGATTTTTGAAAATTGTTTTGTAATGTGCTTTTAATGATTTCTAGCACTCACACCTCCTTACTTGCTTTCTAAACTGTTTATACTGTCCCCAATAACACTCAGTGGAAAGCTGTCATTCCTGGCTAAATCCTTGCTTAGGGTGGATGCTATGCCTCCGTGAGACAGGGTCAGGGGGTCAAAATCGATTTTGAAGGCCACCTGGAGAGTCCGGGCCATGAACTGACTCAAAAAATTTATATCAGAGCCAGAATGGTCCACCTCCCAGGGTCAGAGCTGGCCTGACACTCCAACCGCAGGCTGGGGCATGCTAGACCGAGCTCAGAGAGAGGCCAGAGTTGTTGACCCTGCTAGCTGACCTCTTCAAACTTCAGGAGAATTTTTTTGGCAGTTACCACGGTGACTGGGTACTCTAAAAGCTTATCCTTCTTACTGAATGGAGAGAAAAAAATTAGGGAAAAAATATGTTAAAACCTACCTTGCAGAGATGCCTGTCATGGTTAAAGTAAAAAAAAAATGAAAAAATCGGGGAGGCGGCTATGGTTCTAAATTGTCTATGCCTTTGATATTAATTTCCACTGCTTTCCAAAAAAAAAAAAAAAAATAGAATCTGCAAGGTCTTTCAAACTGTAAAATATAACATTTAGAGCAGATAATACTTTTTTTTCTTTTCTTTCTTTCTTTTTTGGCCAATCGCTGTCAACAATATGAACAATACATCAAAATACTTTTTAAACAATGCAATTTACTTGTAAATTCTAATATCTCTCTGCTTTTCTTTGAGAATAATCAGTCTTTAAATAAGATCCATTATAAATCTTAGTCTATTAGGAAAAAATACTGTAAATAATCATTTTTGCTTCAAAAACATGCTCGAGATTCTTTTTTCCTGAGAGAAGCATCCATTTTTGCTTGACATGAAATAATAAAATTAGGAGAAAAGCAAGGGGCTATGATTATTACATATTTTATGTTTTACCAAATGACAATAAAAATAATGTATACATTAAAAACAATAACTTAAAAATACTATAAAATATGTAATATAACAAAACTACATTGGGAAGAAAAAAATGCAATGTGTACTTTATTTTAGTGCAATGAATATTAAAGCTAAAAAAGCCATAGAATATTCTCCCATGTTAATATCAAATGTTATCTTTTCTTAAAGTCCCACAACAATAGAAATACTTAGAGATTAAATTTAATTCTCCATGGGGCAAACCTATGCACATTATAAAACTCTGTTAGTTGATTTTTTTTAATTCCCCATGGGGCAAACCTATGCACATTATAAAACTCTGTTAGTTGATTTTTTGTTGACAGTATTCTAAAATACTTTAAAATGGTTCCTATGTGTGGCTTGAAATGAGATGAGACTCATAATAATTTAGAAGTATAATATTCTTTAATCATAATAATACTTGCTTTTATTTTATTTTATTATTATTTTTTTTTTTTGAGACAGTCTTATTCTGTTGCCAGGGCTACAGTGCTGTGGCGTCAGCCTGGCTCACAGCAACCTCAAGCTCTTGGGCTCAAAGTGATCCTTCTGCGTCAGCCTCCTGAGTAGCTGGGACTATAGGCATGTGCCACCATGCCCGGCTAATTTTTTCTATATATTTTTAGTTGTCCAATTAATGTCTTTCTATTTTTTAGTAGAGATGGGGTCTCACTCTTGCTTAGGCTGGTTGTGAACTCCTGACCTTGAGCGATCCGCCAGCCTCGGGCTCCCAGAGTGCTAGGATTACAGGCGTGAGCCACCGCACCCAGCCAATACTTGCTTTTAAAAATACCTGAGTACTATACAATGACTTTTTGCAAAATTAAATCATTGACTTTCATTGTTGTTACTACTTTCAACTTCCTTTAATTTTCTCATCTATTCCTTACATAATCCAGGTCCTAGAAGTCTTGAAAGGACCTCCTCTACCATATGGGTGTTGGGTGTGTGTGCATGCAAAAATGATCAAGCATTTGTGAGGGGAGGGTGGATTTGATTTCATTAATGAAAAACAGTGGCTATATAACAAGACAATGTCTTTGATCTAAATATCGTTTTTCATCTTGACTCTAAGACAAGAAAAAAATGATAAATTATACAAATGTAGTAGCTGACACTCCAAAAATGAATACAAAAAGTTCAGAAGAATGTTTTAACCTAATCTGTTCATCTTCCTGTGACCTATTTTGACCACTAAGTTCCTAGAATGGAATGGGCATAAAATCAAGTATTTGTTAATCTTAATTTTTAAAAAAACAAAATATAATTCAGGAATCATTTGCTCTCTCATCTCGCACTCGAAATAGACCCTGAAAGGGAAGGTCAAGACATAGTTTGAGATGATCTTGGCATGTGATCCAATTATACTTTGTTAAAACACAGGTCTTTCAATTAGATAGTGTGGTTCTTGACATTTTGAAGTGGGCAACCAGGTTGGTGAATCACTCAAACTATGATGCCAGCTCATTGTCTGTGATGACTGTCCTTCCCAGCTGGGAACTCTTGGAAAGCTTCTTTAAAGACTCAATGGCTGGCAAAGCATGAGGAATTATCCCTAAACAGAAAATGAGGTTCTTCTGGGGTTTTGAAAACAGATGACAGAAGTCTTAGAGTGAGGCAAGCCAGGTAAGAATCTCCTAAATCGTGATTCTTATCTTGAATGAAACTTAATTTCTAAGTTGGATCTGAAAAGGAAAAAAAAAAAAGTTAAAGTATAAGGCAATGGCTCATTTGTTCAAAAGAAAACAATGGCAAGTCTCTTAGCTTGTTTTCCTCTAGTTAAATTTAGGCTCTCTCCCCAAAAAAAGATCAAAATAATTTTTCAGCATTTTGTGTAAACTTTTACTAAAAGAACTATGAAATAAATAGGCAATTTATTCAGTAAGTCACGGACCTGGATCTTCTTTTAGGTGGAAAATTCACAAATATGTTACAAAACCACAGAATTTGGGGACTGAGAGGGACCTAAGAGAGATATTTTGCATATGCAAAATCTGAAACCAAGGAGTATGAACTGCCTTACCTACATACTGCTAATTAGATGCCTCAGCTAGAACCTAGATTCTGCTTGGCATTTCTAGCCTAGTATCTTTTCCACTACAATACGTGGTCTCTTCACTAGGACAGAGAATATTAGAAGCCCAGACCATATTTGAACATATTTGAAGCCTTAGAGATAGATCATTATGGTACTATGATATAAAATGACTGTAAAACTCATTTAAGTTACACTTCCGGAAAGCAACTTTAGGTACCACATAAGTAGAAATTCCACAAAATTATGCAGTGAAACAACAAAATAACTTGTGCTATAGAAAGCTTCAAACTTCTCAGGAACTTATGTCTTATGGTAAAAGTCATATGAATATTATTTCCCCAGTTAATTATTTTTATTGATTTGCTATGGCTAATAAGCACCAATTGATTTTCTATTAGTAAGTACAAAGTCAACACTCTGCCAGGTTTGTAATTAAATAATGAGAAGCAGGACTTTTGGTGTTAGTCTGTCTTTGCTATCAGTAGTATGAAAGTCTGTCCACATAACCATGAACTACATAAGACAGGATGCCTGTCAGTCCAGAGAGGGATTAATCTGGTCTTTCTTTAACATTGTCCTAATTTACTTCGGGTTTACCTTATATCTATTAGGATCAGTGAGTCCTAAAAGTGAATTAAAAACAAGCCTGTAGAAAAGGGTACAATTAATTGCTGACATCCCAAACTGCCACTTATCAACTGCATTCAGCTGTAACATTTACTCTCTATGTAGTATATTTCCTGTGCTGTCTCAAAGTTCCCCCTTCAGACTTGTCATGGCATTTAGGAAAAGATCATGATTTAATTCTGAAAATTTGTCTTGGGGCCCCAAGGGAGAAAAGAGGGGTAAGAATTGAAGGGAGAAAGAAAAATACTAGGTATGCTGAGGTATCAATCAATAGCTTTATAGGGAACAAGGCCAGTGTTTAGAAAGATAGCTATATGTGACTAACAGGTGAAAGCAATAGAAGTCAGGTAGTCCTTAACACCAATCTAGAATTTCAAAGAAATGCTATATCCTTTCCATAGAGTCAAGGGGGTATTAGTTAAGGGAGGCATTTTTTTTTGGTGCTAATTACATGTTAAATTTTTGGAGTAGAAAATGAAAAGCTACTTTGAGGTTGGGTGTGAAGAGCATTTGCTTGGCAACACTCAATCAAGGCTGATGCTGAGGTCCAGCTACCTGGGTTGTACATGTGCGTGTATTTTTCCGTTTCTCAAAACACTTTTGTTGTCTTTCCTTGGCCTAGTAGCAGACTACTCCACCCAAAGGAGAAAGAGGTGTTAGGGGAAGCTTCCTGGTAGAAGGAAATTTTCAGATACACAAATATTTTTTCATTTTAGAATCAAGGATGAGAAGTCAGTGGGCTGAGCAGAGAGAAGAGAGTAAGTGAAGAATTGAGATTAAAGAATGAGAACTCTACCCTTGGGTTTATACTCCAGTTCCATCTCAGAAAGGCTGTGCTTCCCGGGCAATGCCGACACAGGAGGAGCCGGTGGCCTTGCCTGCGTCTTGGTCGGCCTTCAGACTTTCCCAGGGCTGTTCCCTCGGCACTCCATTCTAGGTGCTACCCACAGGACCAAGGTTAGAAGAGCACAGCCTGGGGCCGCTTGACCAGTGGCTGCCTGCTGCCAAAACACTGCCACTTGAAAAGAGGCCCGCCCTTTTGGCATCCTTCAGAGGTCCCTTGGGAAATTGTTAAAGACAGAAACGTTGAAATTGAATTTTAATGATGGTCAGAAAAGAGGAATGAGGCACCACAGCTGCTCCAGAGCAGCTGCCCCAGTGGCTCTGCCCCAAGGACAGGCCTGCTTCTTGTCCACCATACCCCCAGTTCAACAAGAAGAAGGGAAGAGAAGGGACAGAAAGCTTTCAACTGTGAGGGTCCTGGTCCTGGACATTTGAGAGTCTTCCACATCTGCAAACAGAAAAAAAAAAAAAAAGCAAACAAAACAAAATGAAAAATGTATGACTTCAGGGTCTCCATCCCAGGTTGCTCAAGTGAATTGTGGGTCCGAGAACATAAACTTTTGTGAGGGATGAAGGATGTGGGCGCAGGTGTGCAGAATATTGAGGACCTCCTACTTCCTACATAATCACCCATCAGGGAGCGCACAGTCGTGTAGAAGGAACCAGTTTCTCCTCTGGATCCACACTGGAGTGACTGCGGTCAGGTTAATGCTCCTTTTCCTTCTTCTGCTTGCCTGGACCATGTCTAAATGAGAAGCAAGCCACAGGATAACGCTCTCCCATCACAAGTTTGTTTTCTAATCCTAAAACTCAAGTGCCTGCGAGCGAAACTTCACAAAAAGTTATTGCCAACAACAAAGTCAGGCTGACAAACTGTCGATCATCATGCCTTCGACATGCTGGATGCCTTTCAGGCAATAAATAAGCAGATGCAAGAAGGGCTGCTGACGGGGTGGGCAGGGTCCAGGCCACAGCCTCGGCTGCAGTTTTCCCGTAGTGCCCCTACAAGGGAATGCGTGCAGCGTGGGGACTGCAGGGCGCCAGGCTGCCTGCTCTAGTTCTTGCTCCCTTTCTCCCCCCTGGCTCACACAAACTGCGCAGGGAGGAGCTTCTCTCTTCCCTCTCCTCCAATTAACCCTTGTGGGTACGTATGTCTATGGTCTCAAGCACCCTTGATGTATAGTCACGTCACCCAGGTTTTCTTTTGTTTGAAATCCTGGGCCCTTGGAATGTGTTGAACATTTAGTTACTTCTGTATGACTGTCTGTATCCTGTGACAGAGAAATTTATTAGGAATTAATACTCGAGATAAAAATAATATTTTTACCTGTGGATGCACTGTTAAATCATTTAAGAACTTAAGACAAATCTGAAAAAGATCTCTCAAAGCGTTTGCACATTAGCACTTCTGTAATCACCCCCACTGTCCATTAACACACACACACAGAGTCACAAGGGTGCTCTTTGATTTGTGTCTCTCGTTTTAGATAACTCTGTGTTTTAAATTTAGGAACAATTTTAAGCACATACATTGATGTAATTATGCATTTACTATGTAAGATACTATTTCTTGCATGGTTTACAAATCTAGTTACCCAGTCACAGGGCTTCAAATTAAATTATCAATCACAACCCTCCTAGGAAGTTGATTTAGCTACAAAAGTTTGGGTTCAGAATTTAATTCACTCTTCCACTTTCTCCAACTTGAATTTTGATTTCTGCATTTAAATACAACACAGCACTTGAATTAAAGGTCTTCTTGTTAAACTGGAGGCTTTTCTCATTTCTATGAACTCTATAAATGAACTGCATTGTCACATAATCAATAGGAAAAACTCAGCTGTCACAGATCCTAAGCAACCCTTTGCCACAGAAATAATACGATCTGGCATTTCTGAGTTTGAAAATATGCTGTTTGGATGACATGAAACCAGAACTACCCAGAAGGCTTTAACTATCATGGTCTCAAAGAACCGCTTAGGACTGACCTGCTGAGAATGACTAATATACTTCCAATGAGCCTTTCTCCTGGTTAGAGACCAGGTGTTGCCTTTTTTTCTTCCATAAATAAGTAGCGTAAGAGCCAGTCTATTGGTATCTGGGATTCAAAGCTGTTTCTAAGCTCCTCTAAGTTTGTTTACTGTCATAGGGTTTATAGCAGAATTTCAAATTAGGTGTTTTCTCCCCAAACTAATGAAAAATGCTGACTTGGATATTAGAGTTGAAATCTGAAACTAAATGCCCAGCAACTTCAAAACCTGTCCTTTGAAGCTTCAGATCATCCCCATCAACATGATCAGGATTTCTGCAGTATATTAATCCTTCAGCTCAAAGGTAACAGAATGACATCTGATCATAAATAATATGAACCCATAAAATGACAGCAAGCCATTTCTGTGCCTCAATGCCACCGTTTCTTGTACTTTCAGCCTTGTCTCTACAATCTACCGTACAAATGCTGCCATATCACACGGGAGCAAGAGGAAGATGTACCCATAGCTGTATCTCCATTTATCTATGACATACTACTCTGCCACTCTTAACAACTTGTTTCACCGAGGGCATTTTAAAAAAAAATGTTAGTGGGTGGATTTATCCTAAAATTTACCCCACTTGGCAGATTAGATTATATAATAAACATCTTAATTTATCGCAGAAGAATCTTGCTAAGAAGACTCGTGACGTTGGCATACTATGAATCATTTATACACCAAAGGTAAAAATATTCTCTGATTCATGAGTTTGCTCTGTCAAGAGAGTCAATGTATTCAATATTACAGTTACCCTTTGCCTACATGGACCCCTGTATACAAAGAAAAGTGCTAGACGGAAAGCAGACAGTAGCAACCTAGATGACAGAAATTCAGTTTATAACTTCAAAGTATGGATACGTAAAACTTGTCTTTTCTAAAACTAAGGCTGCTGGAGCCTGCATTTCCCACATTTACCATTACTAAGATCTTTGGGCTGAACTAAGAAACACCACTTCTAATTAGTTCACTTGTCATCAGGGAACCACTGCATCAAACCAGATATTTTGCCCCGATTCAACTATGGAAGAAAATGGTACAACTTGAACTGTTATAAAAAGCCAACATTTCAAATCAGCCTTATTTCACAATATCTTAAAAGCCCCCAACCCAGTCAGGGTTTTTCTTGGCAACCTTGCTCTAGCCCCAAACAGGACGGTTAGCACAGTAGAGTTTATCCATTATTATAGTTCACAGGCTTCTCCATAGTTGCAAGTTGACATTTGGAACCTGTGTCATGCAGAAGGGACCCAAGCCCATCCAGGAACCAAGTTACTTATTTCCAAAGCAACTGTCACTCGTGGACGTGTATGTGTGTGGGTGTGGGTGGGAGGAGCATTAGGCATATGATAACCAGGCTGAGAGTGACAGCTCTGATGTCCAGCAAGGACAGATAACTGATGAAAAGAGTTCTCTTCTTGGATACTTGATCAGTGTGTGAATTTGCCTTGTTTATCTTTACAGGAAATGACTGAATCCCATCTCAGCCTTAACACTGAAGAGTTCTGTTTTACCTTTATTATTTTTGTTTTAAATATGCTCTATTAAGCTATCTTGTCTTTGATTCCCAAGATCTAAATCACATAAGGTCAATACCACAAATTTGAACCTACTGGGTACAATGAACACTATTCTGGTGATGGGCACACTAAAAGCCCTGACTTAAGCATTATATAAGGTGTCTGTGTATCCCTTAATTAATATTTTGAAAATTTAAAAATCTTGTAGATTTGAGAATTTGCCTGAATTCTTAATCACATAGTACAGAGACATGATACACTGAATATAAGAGATGTACTGGACAACTCCAGTGTATATGGGTATAAGTTTTTCATTTCTCTATATACTTGAACACTTCCTCCCACCCGCAACACAGGACATATTTCTCTCCCTTACCCTCTGCAATCCAACCTTAACAGTGTAGAAACCCTGACTTGAAGATAACTGCTTGTTTGTAGTACTATTTATGAAATACTCTCCTTTTTTCTTTCCCTAGGCACCTACCCCAAAGGACTGAGCAATGCACTATGCCACTACTCCACTAGGTCTAAGAGAAAAGGTGAGGGTTGCAAGAGCATCTTAACCCTTGCAAGGGTCTAGGAGCCAGCATCTGCCTTGCTACCTAAGTCCTTGAGCTTATTCTTAGCTTGATTTTTAAAATATATCTGGATCTCCATTTATCTGTTTATATGGCCCAGGGTGTTGCCAGGAGTATTGTGCTACAAATCCTGGAATATTTGTCTCTTCTATCTAATGTTTGTCATTACACAAACTATTATTTAAAAAACTAATTTCCAAGCCTGAAAACACATCCTTACTACGTAAGTCATTATATTAGCATAACAAGCACAAAGTTCCAAGATGGTAATTTGGTTATATATCTGAAATCCTTCCAGTTCCATGAGATCAGTGCTGAGGTATGATGTTGCCGCACTGCAACTAAGGTCTAGGTCAGTACCAGTGGGTCTCCTGCATGAGGGAAGTTCTGCTGGGGGAACAGGTTGCCCTCCTAGACTCAAAGTCAGAGTTGGGACATTTTGTAAAGAATCAAGACACCTACATCTCTTTTTTCTTCCTCTTTTCTGTTTGCTTCTTTCCTTGACTACTAAGGAAACATGTCTTAAAAGGTATTCTTGGCCAGGCGCGGTGGCTCACGCCTGTAATCCTAGCACTCTGGGAGGTCGAGGCGGGCGGATTGCTCAAGGTCAGGAGTTCGAAACCAGCCTGAGCAAGAGCGAGACCCCATCTCTACTAATAATAGAAAGAAATTAATTGGCCAACTAAATATAGATAGAAAAAAAATCAGCCGGGCATGGTGGCACATGCCTGCAATCCCAGCTACTCTGGAGGCTGAGGCAGAAGGATCACTTGAGCCCAGGAGTTGGAGGTTGCTGTGAGCCAGGCTGACGCCACGGCACTCTAGCCCAGTGAGACTCTGTCTCAAAAAAAAAAAAAAAAAGGCATTCTTCCACAGGTGTCTCATTAGACATGGACAAATATCAGGGCTTCTTTCATAAGCAATACAAACACTTTTTGGTCTTTCTATCAGGGGGCGGAGTTCGGGAAATTTGACTTTTATCTGCCCTGCTAGTGGTTGAGGTGCAGATCAGCTGCAACTCTGCTGAAGCAGGAATGGTGGTGGTAGGGGTCAGTAAAGTTGAGATGGATTCAGATGTTAATTTACACCTGAAAAGACAGAATGTAGTCACCTGTTTGTGGGATGACTTGAGTTTCTCATGAATACTGGCGTCTCTGAGTGCTTCCTTGTGAAAGTTGAAATGAAGGGGCAAGTAAACTAAAAGTTATAGGAACAGGAGGAAGGGAAGGAGCAGGGGCAGCCTTAATAAGTAAAACAAAATGTATTTAGCTATCAGCTGTAAATCTATTTTCAACTTTTTCTTTTCAATGCATTTTAGAGATACAGAGGTGGTAATTTCCACTTTACTAAATATTTGGAGATTGTCTATGGCATCCAGAAGTATGGATATGGAAGTAAGGATGCGGAATTAGCCTTATTTTCTACCATTTGCATGGATTTTTTTGTTTTACATAGTTTGTCTGTTTAACAACTGCTACCTGCCTCACTCGGTTGAATCCCTAAGTACCCTGTGAGTAACTAAGAAAGAAAAACCTTCTACATTCCAACACTGCCTTTAACCTCAAAGATAGTAAAGAGTTCATTCAGACACCAGGACCACACTGAGACATTAATTAGGCTGATGAAATCCATCGAAATGTATGGATTCAGCATAATCAAGTTTCTACCACAGACTATCGTTAAGGAATACGTGAGCAGCTGGGAGAATAGAAAGTACTGTTAGAGTTAAGTCATGCATGTAATTGAGTATATTTAACATAACCATTTTAATGATCAGTGATTAAAAGTGCATCTTACTTAAATGGTATATCCTCTGCAATTTGTTCATATCAACTTGATAATGTTCTCAAAAGGAAAAAGTATGGATACAAATTTCTAAACAAGATCTTTTTTTGAGTTTGGGGGTAAAAAGCAGGAAAGAAAAATGTGGCTTTTGCATGCAAACAGCTATACCAGTGTGCTATAAATTAATCATTCTTTGGGGTACCTGTGCTCAATTCATGTAAAGTATTAGAAATATATAATAAGTGATTTTTTATGCCTCAGAATGTATTTTTTCTCAAGGATGCTTTCTTTGGCAAGATTTTTTTAAGTGGGTTGGGGGGGTACTGCTTAAATCCTGCTGCTTTTGAGCTACTCTTAGGATACTGGGAAGTTCACATTTCCAATTCTTTTTCCAACCTGTTGGGTTGGATTATCTTAGTGGAACTCACCTCTGTGAAGATAACACTGGGAAGAGCACGCATCACAGGGAGAGAGGCGCATCCAGATATGATGGACCAGGAGCACAAACAGTTCAAAAGGGGAATTAGCTGTTCAAGTCAGCGGAGAGGCCTGAACCAAAAGCCCACGCGTTTAGAGGCAGACTCTGCTCTGCTCTATTCACTAGGACCTGGCCAGATAAATGGAGTCATTGTGGAGCCATGCACAAGCCAGCCCAACTCCTTTTGTTGTATTTTCTCAGCTTTTGTGCTCAAAACACGCAAATCACCGATTACTTTGCCCAGGAAAGAATCGAAAGAGAGAGGTGGATCTAGATCTACAGCTAGAAGTGTGTAAATCATACAACATCTACACGTCTATGCAGGCACTATTAAAAGTGAGGGTTTAGAAGGGACGCCCAGCTCCCGAAAGTTGCTTCACAGGGCTCTTTTTATCTCCCTTCACCCCTGCCCCCACTGCTATAGAGAGACAAATCTATTCTCCTGCTCAAAATAGGGTTGAAGAGTGGCACATCTTGAATGTCTGGGAGTTGCACTGAAACTTTTACAAACCTAAGAGAGAGAGAGGAAGGCACAAGTATGTTGGCACATACTATTCAACTATTCTGCCTGCTATAAACAAAACAAAAATGTTTTAAGGGTAAATTCATTCGATGCCTTTCTTCCACCAGTAGCATGTCTTCTTTGGCTTGGAGGAACAGCTCTTGGGAAATCAGGTTTCTCAAGGAGCACTCCCACCCTCAATGTATAGTCTATAAATATAGTAGAAGAGCCATGCCAGAGGTAGTCAGTGCAAGAGAATCAGGAGTCTTGAAAGCATCTTTTTCTTCTGGCTATGGTGGCACTTAAATGATAATGCGGGCAATGGAGCTGGGAGATTTATATCTTTTGGAAAGTAGGGCGAGCCAGATGGTAATAGCGTCATTAACACACAAACTTGGGATGTGCAAGTGAAGCTTGAAATTGGGAAAGAGATCAGGAGAACAAAGGGGGCTGCTGTTGAAAGGCTGCCCCTCTTCTGCCGGCCAAAGCTAAGAGCCCCTTGGTACTGGGGTCTGCTCCTGCTCAGAGCTGGATAATAAACGACAGCTTTCCCCTTCCCCTGTTGTGACTTAGAAAGCACCAAGAAAACTTTTGCAATAGGCAAATTCGGCACTTATTTATGTGTAACCCTTTGTAGTCTGAAGTGGGAGCAATGGGCCTTTAATTCAACTGCACTTCTACCCCCACCCCCCAACCTAGTTTGATAAGCCCTTGCAATTGTTGACATTTATTTTATAAAATCAAAGTGCCGCTTGTTGTACGTTTTAGACAAAAGTTCATTTTCCTCCCCTTATGTAAATACTCTAAGTAAATATTAAAGGTTGAACAGCACTACCTTTTTCATTTTCGTGATGGGGGTTGGTGTGAAGGTGCTGATGGGGGTTAAACTTCAGAGTTTTACTTTGGAAAGTTTTAGTGTTTAAGTTCAACTCCCACTGAATAGATATAATTCAGGGACAACAGAGAAGGCATTAAGACAAGATTAACAATGGCATTAATAATGAAGCATGTTTATAATAAACATGCACAAACATCTATAAACAGGCAAGGTGGTTTGAAACTAAAGAAAATGAAATGAATTACCTTTGTTCTCCCTACTAATGCAGTGTGTATGTAACTATATACCATACATATATACCTACATTATATATATATATATCTATTTATATCTATCTGTCTATCTACTGTAGCATATGGCTTCTGGGAAGACAGCAAAGGTAAGGGTCATTAAGTATTGACTGATTTGAGTGATGCCTGTTAGCAACTAAAAGTTGACGAGGTCTAAACTAAAATCGAACGTTTTTCTTTTTCTTCTTAAAAAAAAAAAAATACTAGAGCTCTTTAAAAGCCCGGAGGACCTACCCTCAAGGCATTATTCAGAGAAAAACTGAGACTGGCTGTTCGTCACAGGCAATTGTAAAGGGTTTCAAAGGGCCGATCAAACGATCGCCAGAGTAATCTACATTCAAGTCCGGATGGTGGTGTTACTGCACACACCTGCGGGGTGTTTGCTGTCCGTGCCCCTCGCCGAGCTACAAATCATCATTAAAGAGAGCTGCTTAAGCTTCTTCCCAGCTTCTAGACAAGAGTTACTTGGGACAGTTCACTTTGATATTGCTACAGCTCGCAATTGACAAGCAAGCTATTTTGGAGCTCAAGCCCGAGCCCACATCCTAATGCGCGCCGCGAAGTAAGCAGGGTGGTGGGGGCCGGGGGCTGTGAGCAATTGTAACGATCTGTTTCTTTCGCCAATTTCCTGAGCAGAATCACCACAAAAATGTATAGCAAACCAGGTTAGAAGCAGCTGAAACCCGCCTTGAGGTTTCTGAGGGCTCTTTCGAAACTTCTTCACTTTCTTTACAACTTTTAATCGACCCAGACTATGGACACAGTCTCACAACCTCAGTTTCCCTCCTTCCCTCTCTACGTGCCCACACTCGGGCCTCTCTTGAGTGCGAGACTACATTTTTCTCCAGCAGGGCCGGTATTTAGTTTGAAACTTTCACTTTTGAGTCATTCGTTTGAGATTATTTCCCCTCTTTCTGTGCCGCACCTGCCCTCGCTGCTCTCACTGCCCTCACCTTGAGGAGGAAAAAATCCGGAGTTGGGTAAAAAGAAAGGGACGTGAGCGTGGGACAGCTGGAAGCAGGGAAAGGCGGAGGCTGTGTCGGTTTCTATCAGCTGTCTGCCTGAGTGTCTGCGAACCCTCGGCAATCAGTGTGCGACCCACTGGGGGGCCGGTGGTGGGGGGAATCAACCGGCTGCCGTTGATGGCAAGATCAACACTCGGAGCGAATGTATCAATAGACCAATTTTCTGCTCTTACCACGAGCTTTTTCATTTCAATCCAGAGTGGAGGTGTGTGCGTTACGCAAGACGCAACGGCACTGCAGCCCGGGGAAAAAAGAGGGCGCTACAGGCGGGAGGCGCAAATATGGAAATTAACTCATTAGGAAGGGGTGTGGTTACCGTGAAGCCCCCTCCTCCATCCTTTCCTTTCTCCCTTGCTGCCACCGTCCCGGCTTGCTAAATATGAGATTACAAACAAACAAATAAAGCAGAAGCTGACTGCGCAGCCCCAGATCAAACACGCTCCAGATAATTCGCTTCACTCAGCGCAGCGGCCAGATCTGCAGCGCAGCGTAGGCCCCTGACGCCCGCCCGTGGCTTCAGCGCCCCCTCCACGCCAGCCCCGGCTTCCGCAACTCTGAAAAGCAGGGCCCGCGGCGGCTTTTCGAAGGCACAGCACGTGGTGCTGACGCCCCATTTGGTATACGTTTTAAAACATCAGACAAACGCTTCCACCAATATGGTGACCATCTGAGGGCTTCTGCTGATCTCAGAGGTCCTCTCCTAAAGGCTGCCTGGAGAGGGTGAGGGTGGTGGTGCTCTCTTCAGGAGGGATAAAACCCCAAACTAGAAAGTAGTGTCCCAGAGTACCTAACTAGGTTTTTTTTCCCTAGGGCGCCGCAACTCGAGTGCTGGAGTTGGCGATGGGGAGGGCGCCGAGAAGACAGGCTGGGGCCTGAAGGGGGTCTGAGCGTTAAAACCCCGGGTTGAGATATTGTTAACCCAAGAGGAGCTTACCAAGTGCGAGGGCGAGGGGGTTGGAAAACCTAGGGTGCATAATTCTGCGCCAAAATAAAATGTTTAGATGGGGGGAGTGTGGTGGTGGAAGGAGTAAAAGAAAGAAACAAAACAGAAAATCGCTCACCCCCTACCCCGCCCCAGCTGCCCTGCCCCTATGTCCTCAAAGCCTGCCTCTGTGCCGGGCTAGGGGGAAAAATGGTACTTTTATGGTTTTCCTTCCTGCGTGGCCCGCCTCCCCGCCCCTGCTCTCTGCTTGGCGCTCCCCCAGCTGCGGGCCCCTCGGAGGAAGGCTGCCCAGTCCCCTCGTCTCCCGCTGCCTGGAGGCCACCGAGCCTCAAAGCGCGCATTGTCCAGTGGGGGCGGGAAGGCCAGCAGACCCATGGAGAAGAATAACACTGCGCCCAACTCCTGTTAGGGAAAGTTTCCCAAATGCACTCCTTGTGGTAAAATACTACTTTAAAAGGTGGTGTGTGGGGGGGGGCGGTAAGTTTTGAAAATCCAGGGCGTTTTCCGATTCTTCAGCCTTTGCCTGTCACTTTTTAGGTCCTCAGAAAGGGAGAGAGTGGACGAGGAAGAAATTGAAAGGTGGCATTGAGGGCCGAAAATATGAACATTACTCTAGAACGGTCAATGTGATGTTTTTAAAATGCAAGTGGGAAGGGAAAAGAAGGATGTCTCCACCCAGGTCTGGTTTGGGGACAGCTGCAAGGTCGGTGCGTAGGGGGTTGCAGGGAGAGGGGGCCCCGAGGGCGCGTGTGCAGGCGAAGCATTTCGCACCTCCTGTTTATCTTAGAAGCCGGGTGGAGGGCGGGGGAGTGGGTAGCGAATTGTTCTGCTTCCCGACAGGCAGGGGAAGTTGAATAAAATGGAGAGGCGGGCACACGCAAAAACAAAAACTGCTGTAGGCTCGGAGTCTTTCTCCTTGACCCGAATTCCAAATAATGGGGGCTCTCCATTTGCAGAGGACTCCGAAGTCTGAAGTCCCCAAAGACAGCAGTTCTCCAGTGACGGCAAAAGCCGCGATAGAGACCATTAGAAATGGGGCTTTGGGGGCAAATGTAATTAATTTTTCATTCGAGCAGCGGAGACCCATTCCTTCTAAGCATTGTCGTCTGCATTTGAGGGGTCTCTGGGTTTCGTCTGCTCCTCCAGGCATTTGCAAAATAATGGCTCGTGTCCCTTGCAAAACTCTGCCTGAAACAAGTATATTCCAAAGACACTGAGATGGAGAATCCATTTATAAAATGAAATCAAAGCAAAGTAAAACCAAAAAAGCTCCAGGCCGGTGCTCTCGGTGACCAACAATCAAAGTGAGGGAAGGGGTGCATAAGCAGTTGTGGCTATTTGCGAGTCGCGCTAATTTGGTGTGTGGACTTAATGCCTTAATGTTAAATCGGCAATATAAAGGGCTGAAGAGCAAGCCCGATAAAAGCTCTAATTACTACTGGAAACTTTAGGTGGTTGCTAGGATCTAAGGACCACCACCACCACAAAAAACCTCCAATAGAGGTTTGGACTGTGTATATGGGGGTGGGGGGTAGAGTTTCTACGGCGAATAGTGCCCACATCTGCTGGAACTTCCATATCTAAGCTGTTCATTTACGGGAGCCAACTTATGAAATCTCCACAATTAGATCTTCATTGTTCTTCCTCCACAACACTGTCTAGAAAGAAAAGGTCTTCTCGGTCGGGGCCAATCCAACGAAGCGTTTGACGTTATTAAATAATAAAGCGATTGTGATTTACATTGTTGTTCAGAAAAAAAGGCCAATTATCCACTGTTATGTTGCCATAAAGATCATATTAACTCGAATTAGTAATCAAACAATATGCGAGCGTTTAAAAAAGTACAGCCGAACTGGGTGACAGCCACCGCGACGTCTTTACTTTCACCAGCATACCCGCGCCGGCAGCGGGAGCGAAAGAGGCAGACGCCGCAGACCCAAAAGGAGGGAGAGAGCAGCAAAGTGGTGATTAACGATCTCCAGTGTTAATTATTCTCAATTAATCCCAAACAGTGCAAACCGTCCCGGTTCCCTGCAAGTTCCCTGGTTCGGGATGCTCTGAGAATTCTGCCTTTCTGGGAGGAGTTTATAAGAAATCCGGAAGAGGCAATCTCCATGCAGCTGTACCTGTGAGCGAAGGGGGTAGGGGTGTAGGTGTGTGCACACGTGTGTGGTGTGTGAGGTTCACTTCCTTTCCCAGAGCCTGGCGTGCTCCCCGAGGTAGATGCCCGGGGTGGGCAAGGCCCGCAGCATCCTTACAACCAACCCTAGTGAATCTTGCGTCTTCTCTACTCAAATCACTCTCTGTCGCCCTGTGTTATTAGGTTTATAACTCTTTGCCCACTTAAATTTGTGCAGCCAACCAAGGAAATCTAAATAGGTTTGAGTCGCCCCTTGGGTACAGAATGGAGGCTTTAATAAGAAAGATTAATTGTGGGTGTGTACCGGTCGGGAGAAGCGTTAGCTATCAAGTAGCGGCGGGCTATGGGTCGAGGGGCGGGAGACGCCTCTCCTAGGGCCCAGACTTTAGTAGGCGCCGTAGGCATACCTAATGCGGGCCACCCAGAGACTCGTAGTAATCACAAGCAAAGGGCTTCACAGCACTCTTACCATTTCTACTTGTGTTATTTGAGGTTTTAAAGAATTTATCCTTTGCTTGTCCTGCACATCAAATCCTCTTGCCTCGAGCCCCGCCCCGCCAGACCCCCGGCTCCTTGTCTCCATGCGGGGGCTGGTAGGGGACGGTTGTGACCGCTGTCCTAGGAGGTCTACCTATTCCACCTTCAACCGCTGAACAATGTTAGAAACGTTTTGCTTCGGGGGCTAGAAAGTTAATTTTGTGGCCACGATGAAATGTATACAGCCTCGTGGTTTTTAAAAAATGAGCAGTTTTCCTGGGCTTGATGCTTCGGCAAGTCAAGGCAGAGAGGGGAAATCAGCCAGTGGCAGGGCCGCGGGGATCTCGCCAGGTCGGGTGGTGGCACTGAGGGAACTGTCCTCGGCTGCATGGCCCTTTTTCGCCCCTCCCTCTTTCAGCTAAAATGTTCAGATCCCAGACTAAGAAGCGGCGAAGAGGGTGGGGGCGGAGAGGAGTGGGGACGGGGCCGAGGTGGGGGATAAAGGGATTGACTAGAATAGTTTCTCTAATAGCGTCCCCTTCTTGAGTAATTCCGTTTAAAACTTGAGGCACCAAGGCCTGGGCTTAAACAAATGTAAAACGAAGTCTTCGAGGGTCCGACAGTCTGGTCCTTGCAGCAGCGGGGTGGCCAAAAAGTGATAGCATCTTTGTCCAGAGTTTTAAAACAGTTGCTGCCTTTGCTAACCCCCTTCTTTTTCTCCACACCCCTCTTCCCAGTAAAACCAATTCAAAAGCGGACAGAACTCCACTCCACAAGATTAATGTCCGTTCATTTGCAGGATTAACCCTCTCACGCAGCATAATAAAATACTAGAGGTCCTCTTAAATTTAAATAAATACATGAAATTCGTGCTTTCTCTCCTTTCCTGTTTGATCTCTCTCAGGACGTGGAAAACAGTGTCTTGGAACCTAAGAAAACTTAGAAGGACTTGGAGTTTTCAGATCATCTGGGGCTGTTATGGGCCCCAGATGATCTGAAAATGTATTGGGAGAGAGTGGAGAGACCAGCTTACTTTTAATATCTATAGCTATACATTTTGGTTTGGAACTCATGATTAAAAATCTATTTGTTCCTTCCAGGGCTCCACAGATTTCAATGTTGGTCATAGGAGCCACAAAATGTTCATTAAAGGAACCTAACCAAGGCTACTGTATGGCCACTTTGTGAACTCAGAACTATGGATGGGGGGAAAAGTATGAAAGTGTGAGTTGATGTCACGCTGGCTGTCAGTGTGTGGTCTATTGTGGAGAATGGTGCTTTTTGACTGAACAGAGGGAGCCCCCCTCCCCCTTTCCCCAGCTCTACTGCACCTGCACTGGATGAGGGAGTCCCTGCCATTCAGCCCATCGCAGATTGTTCAAACAGAAGACATCTCTGACAGCACTCAATTCATTACATTTCTTCCTGCTTTTCAAACCAACACACACACACAAAATGAGTATTGCCAGCCAGTGACAGCCAAAAAAAAAATCTTAAAATACTTTATATGCAGCTAATTTGGAAGCTCATACAACTAACCATGAAATATTTTGTATCCTTGTAAGGCTTCCTGGGTGGGGGGGAATTACCTGATTTTTCCAATTGAGAACGTATCTCTGTAGTTTATATGGGAATATTAAATTTGGTAGAAAGACACTGCAGCATGGGGCAGGGAAAAGTTTCAATGAGAATAAAAGCAGAAATGTGCAAAAGAGAAAAACCTCTGATTTATCTTATCAGATGGGCCTGCTTGATATGTATTCATAATTTATGCCAGGGAACCAGCTTGCTACAGAGGTGGGGTACCCAAGAACCAGGAGCAGGCACCAAAGGAAGCAAGATTGGATAGTAACGGAAGCATTGAGGCCGAAGTGTGAGTTAAACATTTAAATCAATATCTTAACAACAGTCTTCCCCCCATATGCTCAAGTTTATTTTGCCATCTTGGATTCCAAGATGTTTTTGCACCATTCCACAAAGCTGATGAGAGTGTTTAGAAAGCTGATGAGAGAGTGTTAGTCTAGTTTAACAGAAGTTGGGGTAAACAAACTCTCACAGGGAAACTTGATTTTAAGATAGTTTCCTTGGAGGTGGAAGGAAGGAGAAACAGAGAAAGGGAGGAGGAATTTGAGAAGGAGAAGACAGGTTTGCTGCTTAGTATTCCAGACTGATTAAACTGTAATGTTATGCAATAACCCAGATTTGAGCTGTTAAGTGTGATAGTCAAATCGACCTGGATGTGAGCTGATACTAAACTGACTGCATGCAAAATATTGGCCAATTCTCACTAAATCGTTACTCTGTGAGATCCTGGACCAATATCAGAACATAAGGCCTAATTTCCAGGATCCTTCCCACTGGAAGGGCATTCAATAAATTAAATTGATTTGAGGTTTGGAAAGAAAACTTGGGAAGTGCATCTCCTGGAAAAGTCAAGGCACTTTCCACCAAAACAATAATTTTATTCCACTTCCATTTCACTGACCAAATGTCTTTCTTCTTATCTACAATTTAAATCACAGTTTAAAGAAGTTCTCTTAGCAATAGTTGATTCTAAAAGGATTATTAAAAGCTATACAAATTATTAGGAATGGAAAGGAAGAGAAAATGGAAATGGCATAGCAATGGTAAGTCAGGAGCAACTATCCTAACAATTGTACAATATCAGAACCAGAAAATTCTTCTAAGTTCAGTTCTTAAATCACCACTGAAACTTACGGGTGACCAAATGAAGCTACAGCGTACTTTGTAAAGGCTTTGTGTAATTTGTTAAATGGCTAAAAACAAAACAAACAGAAGCACAACAAAAACAAATCACTCAGATCCCGTAACAAATTTAAGCTAGCAAATCAAATAACTTAAAAATGTATATGAAGAAGGGAACTCCAGTGACCAGGGATGTATGTGTGACTATATACACACTGAAGATTGTGGCCCATGTGTGTGTGGTTATGTTTTGAGGAATGAGGAGCCTGAGCAGTCCCCCAGACTGGGTCTGGGTAGTGGTAATGGAGCCTGGCTGCACTGGCCGCGCCGCAAGCGCTCACATTGCCCTTTCTGGAACACTCAAACGAATCATTTCATCCCCGAGGCCCTGCAGGCCCTGACGTCACGAGGTGGGGGTGGGGGCGCAGTCCTGCTTCTGGCCTGGCCGTCAGCGATAAGAACCCTCGGGAAGAATTCACCGCTCCTTTTAATACAGTAATTATTTTTCTGCCTTCTAGGGGTGGGGGCCGCTCCTGCCAGGAATGCCAGGATCCCTCCCTTCAGGAAGATATCCAGTGATGGCAAGTTTGCAAGATAACTTCCTACGCAAACCTTAAACCAGAAAGAGCACTGTAAAAGTAAGAACGGTGGTGTGAACAAGGCCAGTTTCATTGCCCAGAACTAGGAAGGAGAGAAACGATCGGGGTTTTTGTATTGGTCTCTGCAGTCTACCATGAGAACTGCTTCCCTTCCCTACGGAAGTTAGCAGTTCCCTACCTAATTGTGCTGGACTGTAAGAAAAGTCATAGTTATCAATTAAGCCTATTTTGTGTCAGGTGCTTTGTAGTCATCTTCTTGGAGACAACTATATTTTTATCCCCATTTTACACATCTGAAGGTGAAGGGTCTGCATCTTCCCATTGCTACCTTCTCTGCTCCCAGAGGGGCCCAATATTCCGGGAATCCCAAATTGCTCCGGTTGCTTCCCACAGCCACGTCAATCCGCGGCCTCTAATCAGGAATGACTAAGAGAGATCACTTAATGCTGACGCTTGGCCACAGACAGGGACAAGCAACCCCTTAAAAGTAAAGAACTAGGGTGAGAGGCAAGAGGAAGGCAGCAGGATTTGGGTCGACAACCTGTGATGTGGGAAGTTTGAAGCTTGGAAACCATCTCTGGGGTCACGAGGTCAACGTGGAGAAGGCTGGGACTGGGGTGCATTAGGCAGAGGACTCAGGAGCGGCGAGGGCCCCCACAGCTCGGCAGACTTTCTAGACTTGTCCGACGCGGGACGGGGCAGGGCTGAGGGAGAGGGAAAGCGGCCCTTTGGGCAGAGCCCGGGCAGAGAGAACTCAAGCCCCACACAGCACCTTCCCGGAGAGCGCTGTAGGGGCCGTGGCCAGGGCCATGGTGACGTCAGGTCCCCCGGCGGGGTGCCTGTCAGCTCGGCCTGGATGTGCGGCGCGTCAGCTCGCCACTGGGCGCTGCGCGCGCCCTAGGACAGCCTGCGGGAGGCCCGCGCGCTCACGGCCCCGCTCTGTGTCCCGCGCCGAAGCCGGGAGAATGAGGCAAATGATAGTTCAAAGCGCTGAAATCTGTACAAAACAGTGCACGCTTCATTCAGTACATGCAGGCAGACGAGGGTAATAAAACGAATGACTTTTCCGAGCTTCTAAATCACCTGACACTTCTTTTCAAAGTAGAACAAGCATCTCAAGTTCAAACAACTAGAAGCAGCAACTGTCTTTGAGCCCCGAAAAGAGAGTACGTTCTATTTGCTCTGGGAGAGAAACTGAGCATAGCGCTTAAGGAATTAGAAATATCACCATTATACCGAAATATAAAAATTCATCTGAACCTGCAATACAGAAACAGAGCTTTCTGCCATGGAAAACTTATCTTAATACTCCACCCTTCCAAAGAGAAGTCTCCTTAGTCAGAATAAGAAAGTCAAGTCCATTATTTTTTTAAAGGCCACAGAAGCAAAATATACAAACTGAAAACAAGAATTGTAAAACTGGACAGCATTGTCAGAAGGAAGAGAGGAAGTTATAAGTCTTCCTTGGTGGTATCAGACGTCAGGTTTCCAGGAAAGTTTTAAATAGAAAATAACTACGAAAGACACTAAACCAATTCTCTGGTTTGGGCAACTTCCCTGTCTTTGGAAAGCTCCTTCCACGGCGTCTTACTCTAGAAGTCCGGAGGCTGTGTCCCTTTGGACTTTATCCATATTTTCACAGTTAAGGTCAGAGTTTCCCCGCTTCTTCCTTCTTTAAGGGGTTCACCTTATAGACCAGGTCCCCAGGGAAATCCACCCAGCCCTCTTCCAATTTAGGCCAAAACAAGAAAGCAAAGCAAAGAAATAAATCAACCCCTATTCGCAACCCCATTTTTGGCCTGAAAAGCAGCTTTAGCTCTGAAAGCAAGGAAATGCAGCAGGAAAAAAACAGAGAGAGAGAGAGAGAGAGAGAGAGAATGAAATGCAAATTATATTAAGGCAATAATACAGAGGGGGGTTGGGGAATGTGAACTCAAGTCTCTGCTAAAGTTCATGGCGAGGGAAACTCCTTCCACAAAGAAAAATATGAGGACCTGTTTTTAAAAATTCTCCAAGAGCAAGAAATAAAGGAGGGGACAGATAAAAAGTTCTCTTAATTATAACAAATAAATAAATAAGCAGTGCCAATCAGTAGGCGATCAAACCATAGTCAAACTTCAATCTAAGAGCAGTTAGCTATAAACTGTTAGCAGTTGAAAAGTAAACCTTGTGCACACAAAGGCACTGTTTAATTTTCTTCTTGTAATGGTTCTAAATGAAGACCCCATCACGATGCAGTTAAGCGGTATTTCTTGTCCCCCTGAGGCGCTGATCAGTTCTTTTTAATGTGAGAAAACTGGCAGCTCAAAACCAGTCAATGGAGCTCCCACAACAAAAGTTCTGAAAAGCTGAATGAATTGGGTTTGTAATTACTGCTTCCCACCCCCCTTCACAGCTTATCTCTTATTCATTCAATGTATATTATTGTCAAGGAATCTTACCCTCAAAATCATTCCCTTACCATTTTACCTAGGTCCACAGAGGAACTTATGACACGGCACAAATGGAACATTCGCTCCCCCACTGCACCTTGCAGTGTTCAGACTAATAGGTGGGGAGGGAGGGAGGGAATACATAGTACCCCAATTTACTCTGAGACTGCTAGAACTAGGAGTACTCAGCTTATGGAGCCATCCATTTTAAAGCCTGAATATTATTGGCAAACAAGAATGTGTATCCTGTCTAAATTCAGGGCTTTCAGAGTTTCTGAAACCCTGTGACATCTCTACTTAGAAAAGGCAAAGGTTATAAATAAACACCCTTTCCTTTCTCCCCAAATTTTAAGTCCCTAAAAGACCTTACCAGACATTATGTGGAAATTAAGATAAATTATTATGTTCTTGGTTTTTTTCCTTTTAAACCAAAAATAATCAATGAAACAGAAAAGACTATGATCCATCCCGCCCTCCACCAACACAGCAAAAGGTTTTATGAAAAAGTCAGCTTTAGAATGCCAGGCTCCTTATGTATTTCAATCCAAAGTGTTGCTTATGGAGAAGATTCTCCTGAGATTTTCCTACTGTAAGAATGTGTCGGTTTCTAGAAATAAGTACAGCTATTACAACCGAATCTACTAGCAGTCTAAATAATTAATTGAAGTGTTGCTCTTTGACCCTTGAAAAGTCCAGTAGGGACACGTTTATAGTAATAATACCTCCGAATGAGCCCTTGTCAAATATTCATTTAGTGGTTAATGTGAGCCATTTCCCCCTGGGACGGTCTGTAATACCAGCTTCCCAGCATTGGCAAGAAACCTTGCTAATCTACTACAGCTCAGCAAAATATTTTAACGCTCTTTATTTAAAGTACGGGGGGGGCAGGTTCAGGAGAGAAAAAAATTGCAGAGAGAACAAACTATAAACTCATCCTTTTGCACATTTCTATTCTGTGTATAGGATTAACAAAACATTTAAATTCAGTCCCTTTGGAAATTTCGTGGTTTCATTGAGCAGAATAATATCCCGAGGAAAGAACTAAACACTCAACAACTATCTTCAGCACCATAAGATAACCACCTCTCCGCAAAGTTTGCGGATTTACTCCCCTTCTTGAAAATCATATATATTTTTTTTGGTCAGTCAAATGTATTAAAATATTTAGTATTACATAATACTAAACATATAATATTAAATAGTAATAGCCATGAAATTACATATTTTGGGGACCTATTTAACCCAATAAAACGAATGATGCCTTGTGATATGCATAATTTTCCTCAGACGCAGTTTATCAAAAGCATTTATATTTGCAAACAAAATAATTTGGCTTCCATTTCCAACTATTTAGTTTAGAGATATGGAGGGATGGGAGGGGGAACAGTTCTCTTGCTTTATGCAGACAGTGACAATTACTCAAAGCTAGTTCAACTTCCCAAAATATTGTGCTTTCTTTCCTCTTGGAAAATATTTGAACCTGAGCATTTTGCAAAGGTTGCTTTTTAGTCTGATTCTGTGAGTTCTTTTTTTTTTTTTTAAATGGGGAGTTAGTGCAGTGCAATTACTCTAAATCCCTATACATATTTCTAGTATGTCTCTATTTTTCAAATATATACATTTTATATAGCTGATTGACTCAAATTCCGGGAATATCCTCCTCACTCCCCCAGCATGATCATTTGGATCTTTATTCAAAGTTTCTTTTATTCGTATGTGTGAGCAAGAACTGGCGAATGTGCTCATTACCACGTGAATAATCCGTATATGCATTACAATGGCTGGCCAGGCCAGGGGAAATTCTTTTAGAGTCTCTGCATTAATTAAGGGGGAAAATGCCTCGCTTAGAATTGGTTACTGGAATAATAATTGTCCCTTCCCAGTATAATGTTATCCTAAAAATGAGGATAAAAAAGTAATAAATAATAAAAACCAATACATATCTAAAATAAAGCAATCAAGAAGAAATGAAAAGTACAAGAATATGAGATATCCCCGGTTGAGCCCAGAACTAACATTAGCAACACCACGAGAAAGAAATACTTTCTTGGAAAGAAGATGCAAACCAAAAGGATGAGCTAACTTAGTGGCTGCAGCGGGTACTTTACTCAAGGGCGGAAGGCGCTGCCGGAATTCCAACTTCTCCAAAGTTGTAGCAAGTTGACACGACAAGCTCTTGAAATGGGTAGCACCCGTACTCTCAAGAATGCCCGACTCTTGGTTCCTGGTCCCCTTCGGGAGGGGAAGATGAGGAAAGCAAGTAGTAAATAAAGAAGAAAAGTCCCTGACTAGGTCACAGGTTCTCAGGCTGCCCCAAAGCGAGGGTCGGTTGTGATGCAGAAGCATCGCTAATTCAAAGACCAAGGCGATTCCCCAACTTTTCCGCTCCTACTGAGGACAACTATAGCCTTTCTTTACCTTTCCTAGGGCAAAAGAAAACAACAAATCCAATCTTGTTTCCCCACCCCTTTCCCCTCCCCCCACTTCTCTACTACTGTAGTAAAACATTGTTAACAGATCAAAAGCATAATCATCTCCAAATGTGATTAGACCGGACAAAGTAAAATATCTACCTCAGAGTTGATTGTTTTCTTCTTTAATATGGCTGTTGCCTGGCTTCTGTTTTGCTTGTTATCAGCTGCAGAGATTATCCGATTTGGGGCTACAGGCTTGGACCCGCGCTGCCAATTTAAGAAATGGAATTCGGGGAGGGAGGGAGAGAGAGGGAAAAAAGAAAATAAATAATAAAAAAAAAAACTATGTCCGTGATAAGTCGGGGACTTTTGCAAGACGTTCTTTGCTTTCCCTTGCCCCTAAACAGGAAAATGTAGAGGAGAAAGTTTATGAAGTCAAGGAACAAAGAAAGCAAACCACTTGTTTCCTCTCAGACAATAGCAGGGCCAGAGTAATCCAAACACCCACCCAGCAGATGAACACTTTGCATGTCTAGTTTGCAATTATTCTGATACAAGAAGCATCATTTTCCCCTATAAGCAGGTTTCAAAGGACCATTGTGCTGTGAAGAAAATGAAAACAAAACCAGCCAACCTGGTTCTGATTTGGCTCAATACCCCATCTGCTAAACTACATGAAAAATTTCAGAATTGAATCCTTTCTGGCAACAAGTGGCATAAATCAGTTTAAGTCCCCATCCTGCTTATTCATGCTGCCTAGAAAAGGAGGGGGTGGATTTACAATATATGTATCTAGTTTCTATTTTAGAAATGACAGAAGCATTTCAATTTTTCCAGAGTACTTATTAATCATCCAGCCATTTCTTTTTTGTAGTTAACGTTAGTACATGACGCTGGACTAGTAATACCGAGGTTTTTGGTATTTTGCTTTCTTGGCTGAGCACAGTATTATAATTCCCTGGAAGTTATGTATAATCACGGTGTTATCCGAATAAATGAAAGACTCAAGCATAATTTCAGTGTCCATATTTCAAAAATTTATTTATCTCAAACTGTGCATAATGGAGTAAAAACTTAAGTTGAAAATGTACCTGTTATAAGGATGATATTAGTTCAAATATATACATGGATTCTCGGCAGACTGATTCAAATAATACAGAGCCGAATTTTTAAAATACAACTACGGAAAATAAGGGAGGGAAACCTTAAAATATCACAATAAATTTACAGAAATATTACAAACCATAAGAAAATATTTCAAACACAGTAATTTCATGTTGTTTTTTATCTGAACAAAATGGGAAGTTGGGATTGAACAAAGGCTATTATAAATTACCAACGATGTCAACCTGCATGGCCATTTTTGCTTTTAACAGTAAGTTAAAAAATTTAGTACAATCTAAAACTTTTGCCCTTTTAAACAAGACCACAGAGATGGTTTGCCAGTACTTATTCTAATTTTTTCCTTTTGTACAATTTTTAAACAATTAAAATGTCCAAATCTGAATAATTTTCTTCTTTCCACGTTTGCAACTGTCCCAAATTTCAGCTGCACAATCAAAATGCAGCAAGAAGCCTCTCCTTGAAAAATATTGGCAAATTCTCAGCTTATAAACAATGGACATTTTGATTGCCATGTTTATCTCGATAAATACTGTACAAAAGTTGCTTGCAAATATTAAAACATTTTTTTCGTCGCTTGGAGACTAGCTCTAAATATTACTGGTAAAGACTTTTGCAAACTTCCTGCAAAGCTCCTACCGTACCACTAGAACTTTTAAAAAGTTTTGCGTAGCTTTCTTTCCTCCAGATCTATACAAGGTCCATTCCCCCTCCCTCCCCAACCCACCCTCGGTTTACTCTGTACAAAAATAGTCCCCCAAAAAGAAGTCCAGGATCTCTGTCATAAAAGTTTTCTTGTCGGCATGGCGGGTTTCGCGTGAGTGTGGATGGGATTGGTGTTCTCCTTTGCAGCTGTCATTTGCTGTGGGTGATGGGCTTTTTTTGTTTTTTGTTGTTTTTGTTTTTTTTCTTTTAGCGCACCGGGTTTTTCTCCATGCTGTTTCTTATTCTCCTTTTTTGCACCCCTCCCATTTCCCTCGTTTTTCTTTGAGAATTTCTCCCTCCTCCAGTTCGCTGTCCGGCCCTCACATGTGCGAGAGGGGCAGTGTGCCGTTAATGGCCGTGCCCGGCACCGGGCCGCTCTGGTAGTGCTGAGACATGTGAAGTCTGCTGGGGGCGGCGGGTTCCGGCACCTCGGCGCCGGGGAGGTACATGCTGATCATGTCCCGGAGGTCCCCGGCCTGGCAGGGCGCCCTGGAGTGGGAGGAAGAGGTAACCACAGGGGGGCTGGAGCTGGCCTCGGACTTGACCACCGAACCCATGGAGCCAAGAGCCATGCCAGGGGTGCCCTGCTGCGAGTAGGACATGCTGTAGGTGGGCGAGCCGTTCATGTAGGTCTGCGAGCTGGTCATGGAGTTGTACTGCAGGGCGCTCACGTCGTAGCGGTGCATGGGCTGCATCTGCGCGGCGCCGTGCGCGTTGAGGCCCGGGTGCTGCGGATAGCCCAGCTGGTCCTGCATCATGCTGTAGCTGCCATTGCTCCAGCCGTTCATGTGCGCGTAACTGTCCATGCGCTGGTTCACGCCCGCGCCCAGGCCGGCGCCCACCCCGACCCCGCTCGCCATGCTGTTGCCGCCGGGGGCCAGCAGCCCGCCGGGCAGCGTGTACTTATCCTTCTTCATGAGCGTCTTGGTTTTCCGCCGGGGCCGGTATTTATAATCCGGGTGCTCTTTCATGTGCAGCGCTCGCAGCCGCTTGGCCTCGTCGATGAACGGCCGCTTCTCTGTCTCCGACAAAAGTTTCCACTCGGCGCCCAGGCGCTTGCTGATCTCCGAGTTATGCATCTTGGGGTTCTCCTGGGCCATCTTGCGCCGCTGCCCGCGGGACCACACCATGAAGGCGTTCATGGGCCGCTTGACGCGGTCCGGGCTGTTCTTCTGGTTGCCGCCCGCCGCCGCCGCGGTGGAGTTGCCGCCGCCGCCGCCGCCGCCCCCCGAAGTTTGCTGCGGGCCCGGCGGCTTCAGCTCCGTCTCCATCATGTTGTACATGCGGGCGCTGTGCGCGGGCCCGGCCCGCCGGCGGCCGCCGACCCTCGACCCGGCCGGGACTTTGGGGGGCCCGCGGGCGGGGGGAGGAGGGGAGGCGGGCGGGGGTGTCGGGAGCGCAGGGCTCCGCGCGGAAAACGAGATGAAGAATAATTTGGGGGAAAAAAGGAGAGGCAAACTGGAATCAGGATCAAAAAAAGAGCTTCCCTCCTCCTCTGGCCGATCCTGCCGCCGCCGATGATTGTTATTATTATTTTTTGGAAAGGCTTAAGCCCGGGGCTCAAACTTCTCTCCCTTTCTTTCTCTCTCCTCTTCTTTCTCTCAGTCCTAGTCTTAAAGAGGCAGCAAACTACTTTCCCCCTTTTGCAAACACTCTCTTCTCTGCCTTGACAACTCCTGATACTTTTTTGAACAAGTTAATAGACAACCATCCATGTGACGGGGGCTGTCAGGGAATAAATGGGTTTCTAGCGACCAATCAGCGCGCGGCGGCTCCTCCACTCGAGCCCGGCCTCGCCGCCGGGTTTTGCATGAAAGGGGGCGGGGCCTAGCGCGCCGCCGGCCGCGCGGGGGAGGCAGGGGAGGAGGGGAGGCGAGGAGGGGGAGGCGGCTCCCTGAGCCAGCCTGCCAGCCACTGAGAAACCTTTGTATCCCCTCGCGCAGCAACAGGTCACACCACACGCCTTTTCGAAGGAAGTGGGTAAACAGCACTAAGACTGCGTGTTTTTTTCCCTTTAAACTTAATCTTGATTTACTTTTTGGTGCAGGGTACTGAAATGAGGAAGGGGCGCGGGAAGCAGTTAAGGTGTGGGGGTGGGGCAGGGCTTGGTGGGTGGCTCAGGGCGACTGTCCAACTAGTATTTCTGGAAACGGGCAGTGCAGAGTTGGTGTGTCATTGTTCTCCCGCGCATCCGCAGCACTTCCCCCCAACTCCGGCTCCCCTCGTGCTCTCCCTTAGCTCGCTCTTCCCGTTGCCCTCTTCCCTTACAGGTGCCTGTACTCACTCCTCACTCCGGCCCGACAAGAAGATAGGCGGCCAAAACATCTGTCCGCAAAACCCTTGCTTCCACGTAACTTGCTCTATTCTTAAAAGTAAACCCTGCTCGGACCTTGTGGCCGACTCCAGGGCCGAGGACGGGCAGGGCCTTGGGAAACTGCCATTTCCTTGTCCAGCTCAGCTCTTTAGCCCGGGACATAACAGCTTGCCCTTTTAGCCCCAGCCACATCTCCCACCAGTCTGTCTCCATTCAGTCGGTGCAGAGGGGATGCTCGTACTCTCTTTCCCTCTCCCCATTTTCCTCCTAAGCCTCCCCCGAAGGAGGATTTCAGCTGTGCAGGTTCACATGCAGGCTGGGGAAGGAAAGGGAGAAACGGAAGGACGCTCAAAAGTGCAGGCCCTGGGGGAGGGTAATTTCAACTTCCTGGCATCCCGTGGCACTGCACAGAGGTGGCTTTGGGGCTGTACTCACAAACTCCCTCCCACGCAGAGTTCCCAGGACCCAAGCAGAACCAGCCCTGGCATTTCCCCCGCTGACTTCTACCGTGGTGGCCGCAGAGCCGGGCCGAGCCGGTCTGGGGCGCGCTGCAGAGGGGCTCTAGGCCTCGGAGGCGGGGGCGGTGCTCGCCAGGCACAGGTGCAGGCTGCGCGCGCCGTGAGGAGGCCAGGACTCAGGAAGGGGGAGCCCAGCAAGGCCCGGGCTGGAGGAGGATGGGATGGGGCGGGGGTAGGGGGTCAGGAATCTTGCCCGCCCAGGACCCAAGAGGGTAATTTTAGCCGCTCTCCCATTGTCCCGACGTAAAGATTTCAATAGGTAGGCGCTCAATGCGGAGGGCAATGGCAGCACGTCCGTTACAAATAGGTAGTTTTGTTTCTCTTGTTGTCGCTACACGGAGTCAAACAAAGCCTCGTCTAAGTTTCCTTCCACTCTCTTGTTGGGATCTTTGTGGCTAAAACGCACTTGACTACAAAGGCGGGGGGGAGAAGGAAAAAAAACCCTGATGCCATTTCTTTTTTATAAAGGGCTTAAACCATCAGGGTTACTTATTTTCTTTCTTCTGTAACACTTTCTCCGCCCCGCTCCTCCCCTGATCTACCCTTCCTCACCCTAAGAAAATGTACTGAATAGTATCCACCAGCCACGTTCCATTTATTATCTTTACAAAACTGTGCGTTGTTTTGTTCCTTACGCTAACCTTCTTCTCACAACTGCCCTTCCCCTTTCCTCCCCCAACTTCTCCAATCTCTGCCCTCCCAGGCCTGTCTGTTATTGTCAAATTCAAGCTAAGTATGCTCACTGGAAACCCAGAAAAGTTGTGAAAAAAGAATCCTGCAGACTTTTCTTAATAAATTATTATTTCCAGTCAACCGTCCTGCCTGCCCCTGACAAGGTTCTCCTTTTTCTCTTAAGTTATGGTTTGCTTTAGTTCTTGGGCACCCAGAAAGGGTGAGAATGGCCTCGTCAAAACGCATAAATATTCGGTACTCTTCAAAATAAAGCAATGCTTTATGTTTAATCGAGGTGTAATATTAAGCTAAACACAGACCTGAAGATTAAGAAAGAGAAAAAAGGTTGACAATCTAGAGAAGAGAGGGCGGCCACCGGCTTTTCAGCACGGCTGGTTTCAGGGATGTGGCTGGTGCGCCCCCTGCTGGTAGATTCGCTTTTCCAAGACTATTACTTTTATCTTTAAAAGTAGGTGTTTGGAAATAAAGGAAAAAAAATGAGGGGGATGGAAGATCAAACTAATTATACATAATCTAAAGAAAAGAAAAGTTAACATACCATATAAGGTGTGGAACTAAATCATAAGAATCAGATTTAATTTGCTTAACTTAAAAATATACATACAATCTCAAATGAGAAGTTAAACCACAGAAAAAAATAAGTACAAATTATGAGATTCAATATATGAATGAATTATTATTGTCCAGATGCCATGAAGAGCAGGCCAAGCGTTCATTTTATGATTGTGTATGCACTGGCCTACTTAATAGCATTTTCCCAAGAACTTTAAAAAACTTATGATAATTAAGTTTGAAGAAACAACCAAGGGGTTGGTGTGGAAAATGGTGGTGTATATTTATCAAAATAATTATTAATAACGGATGATTATGGACGCAAATCTTTTAAGTATCGCTGTCTTTCTCTCAAGGCACATTTTTTTTCCCTTGGGATGATATATAACAGCTTTTACACATTCTCTGATGCATGTGTTTGTGCCTGAACTCTATAATAATGCATTTAAGAGGTTAAAGGGACTGGCTAGGTCTTTTATTAATTGGTTTTATCACATAAATAAGCCATGGAAATACATTACAATTGTGTTATTATTGGTTGCATTTATTTACAGCTTTATTTTAATTAAGCCTGCTGTATTTATCGAGGCAATAAACTAACTGTGGCTGGCATTTATGCATAATAATGTGCTATGAAAATAAGATTAAAGAAGATGGTGATAGCAGAAACAATTTTTTTCATTAGATTTGTAAGAACATATGCATTAAAAAAAAATCAGATCACTGCCCACTCGATTTCAGTCTGGCACCATTACTGGCCCCTAAATATAATAATAACTATAACAATCTCAGAAGATGACAGAAGCAACACTGTCTTAGGTTTATAATAGATGGCTACAATACTAACAACAATATACCATTGACTACTAGACAATCAAAAAAAAAAAAAAGACTTGGAGACTTGGAACAGGGTGCTTCATCCTCTCAGAATTTAAAACATTGCCATTGGCACAATTTATGAAAATTGAAAGTGCTTAATCTAAAGAGAGTGTAACACTTCCCTTCCGTGAGCAGCAAAAAGCTATACACTTTTACACCAAGATTAGTAATTAGGCAGAAAAATGTATAACTTCTGGGACATTTGATTTGATTTGATTTTGTTCTACTATAGGCCCTAGCCAAAAAGCCTTAACTGCTACATGTGACTAAATTTTATTTTAAAATCCTTTGCATTGATTTTCCTCTCCTAAACTCCCCCCATCTCTCCTCAAATATTATATCTGAAGCCAACTAACAATTTTGTGGAGATAGGGGACTCTAGACTTATTTTTTCTTCTTAGTGGCAAATAGAGGTTTAACTTGCAGTAATTAGGTGAGAACTAGCCAAGCATCTTACTATTATGATGCTTGTTAAAAAACGCTTCTTTTCTGCATCTGCATTTGAGTGTGTTCCCCTCCTCTCTTAATCTTCTTATGGAAATGAAGGCAAACGGCAGGGAACCTGCAGAGTCTTGGAGAATGTCCTTGTTAACTGGAATTTCTCAGCATTGCTAATTAGCAGAGTTTGACGACCACCAGTATTGGGAAAAAGCTCTGTTTAACCACTCACAAACCATTCCGAGGAAGAGCAGACTAATTTTATTTTGTAATTAAAATCTGAAAAGGGCCCTATTTGACAGTTAGGGCTATGAGAGTTTTATCTCCCCGTGAAATAATTACTGCCTTGATAACTCAATTTTCTGAAAAATGTCAACTGTGGGCTCCAAAAGTTTTAATTTCATTACGTAAGGAAAAACGCAAGAAAAATAGAAGAAAATGTACAGAAAGGCTTTCTAATTCTGGAACTGGTTAAATATATTAGGAGCCAGATTTGGCCAAATGACAGTTTTTTTCCTCCCTTTTTTGTAATGTTTCCCCCGGATTCTAATCTTCCAACTATCTCTTCTCCAAGTGACCATGGCAGTGATCATACTGCAGTGAAAGAGATCATACCAATGGTCTGGTAAGTAAGAAGCAAATAAAACTAAAAAGAGAAGTACAGCAACCAGAGAGAAGTTCCTATGTTTGAAAGCCAAAAATAAAGGAAAATCCAAATGTTTAGGACCATGCTAATGTGCTTTGGTGAGTTGAGATTTTATTTATATGTATTCCTTAACACAAGAAAACTGAGAGTTGTGGAGTAAAGGGACTGGCATAAGCCAATTTTTAAAATGTTTCCTTTTCTCCTGTAAATCACAAAAGATCTCAGTCACTCCAAACTAGGGCATACCACCAGACTTCCAGAATGATCAAAGCTGGATTCTTCAAGATTTAAGAAACAAACACAGATTAATGAAGGAAAAGATACATTTCTTTTCCTTAAAAAAGTCTCCCACACTTTCCAAAAATAGTCAATAAGAAATATGCTGGATAAAGTTAGGATATGGAAAGTAAGAGCAAAAAATTGAAACTGAATTGTACTGTTGTCAAACTTCATTTCTAAGGATACTTTATAGAAATTCCTAGAGGGGACAGATACCTTTATTTTTATAATGCCATTTTGAAAATGATAGAAATTCTTTCATCTACATTTTCTCCATTTTTTTCCTATGTCAAACTTGCAGATATTGGAAATGTGAAGGATTAGTGACAGGAACTGTAATGAATGTTTCTAGATCATACAAAGAAAAAATATATATCTCTATGTCTTCCTATTTACTAAGATATAGATATGCATATGGATGCATGGTGGATTGGCAATTTCAGGTTGCTTAATCATATATTTTTCTTCTTGTCTGTCCCTTTAGCACCTTGCCTTTAATTTCCAGAAGTGGTATTACACTTAACGAATGAACAAGGGGATAACAAATGCTGTTTTAGTCCAGACCCAATTTCACCAAATAATTTCACTCAAGAGCTGTAAGGGCTCTTGAAGCCTAAGGAATGCAGAACTGCTTTGCATTCAGATCCCCCCACTTTTTTTTCCACAGATACATCTTGAGAGCACCCCCACTTTTTTAACTCATTCTTTTTCATCTAATTCTCACTGATGAAATAAATACATTTCCCCTTTATTTCAAATTATAGCAACAAAAGTAATATATAATTATTTGTGTATGTCTTTCAGGCTGTATATGTTAATCATATTACTTACAGAATCATATATATGTGCACATCCTTCATATAGTCCAGCTCAAATATTTTCTGGAAAAACAATTCACACTTCACAACTTCACTTACATTTCTGAATTATCAAGCAATTTTAACATAAGTTAAGATTCTGTCCCTGCACTGCAGCTATTGTTCAGGGGAAAATACAGTGTGCCCATTAAATGATCTAATTATTTAAAATAGAAATTCCCCTTTAAAAGGACAAACTAAAAACTTAAAGAGCTGCCACCAGTGGTTTTCAATTGCATTGAACCTATGATTTTGATTTTAAAAATTAGAAGAAGAGAATTAAAAAAAAAGGCAAACGGATCACCAGAAACTCCAGGTTGCCCCCCCCCCCCACAAAAAAACCCTGGACCCTTTTACACCTCTAAATCATTGCTTGAGTGTCTAAATACATATCTCTCTGATTGACTACACTATCTTGGGCAATTAATCATACCAAAGGAAAAGAATTTCCTTAGAATCCTAGTTTTCCACTGGCTAGGATTATTACCATCATTTCAGAAAAAAGACAATTATTTTACACTTTGCCACTGTTATTATTTAATTGACGACAACTTTTGTGGGAAAAACAAATCTATGCCTTCTTTAAGTTTTCTCTAGTTCATGTTAAATGACTCCAGTGCAGGCTGGGCTACACTTTCACTGCAATGAAACCAAACAGGGAGAATCTCTTTCACTGGGAATTTAGTCTTTCTTCTGGAGGTCTCATGGAACATACTGCTCCTCTGTTACCCACAAGCCCCTTTCCAGAAGTACAAATGGACTTAGTACAAAACACAAAAGTGACAAAACCTCAGAGGGCTGATGTGTTTGGCACCCCAAAAAGCAAGTTGGGGAAAGAAATTAGATCTGCTTGGATAAAATTAGATAAGAAATGAGATGTGAGGGACAGACAGGAATACTATCAGAGGAAAAGGAAGAAAGTCTTCCACCTGTGGCATGAAAAGTAGTTGAAGTAAACCGTTGAGAAAAAATATTAATTCTACAACCACCGTCAGCCCTAAATGAAACTGTTACTTTTTTCAAGGATTTGCAGCTGCAGCTTGCCCTGGAAAGTGCTCTAAATCAAAGTATACGCCCATCTTGGGCGGGCTGGCATCCTCAAGTCCTCCCATTGACATCAGGAACCCTCTCCTAAAAGCTCTTCTGGCCTCAAAAGAAATGCCCGAGAAGTCGGCCTTCCCAGGGGCCCACTTCTGCCTGCCCCCTAGCGCCCCCCTCCCAGTCCCGGCTCAGGTGGAGTCGGGCTTCCAAACCCATCCCAATGGAATTCTCAGATCGCTGGCCTGATAATCTTTAAAGGCTGCTTCGGAGCTGGGGCTCTGACTTTTATCTTCCCTGCTACCCTTCTTCCCTTTTTGTTGGCTCTCTCCACTCTTCTTCCCTCTCGCCCCACCCCCCCTTCTTGATTTGAAGATCATTGACACGATAGGCTGTAATGAGTCCTTCAGAAACTGTTATGATCTACAGTGACAATCTCTGCACCTAATTCACAGATTATTGACAAGCACCGTGGGCTCAATGGTGTCAAGTTGTACTTGTGGTTTCAACACCCTCTAGCAACCCACGGAGCTGCTGGGCCCTGGATGGGACCCACAGTCTGGCAAGTTTATCAACCAGTGGGGATGAGTATCAGTCTACACCTCAACTCCTTCAAGCCCGGCTGGACTTTCTCCCTGGAGGCTTTGTCTGTCTCAGGGTGGGATCAACGGAACTAAAGGATCTCCAGAGTTTAGAAACAAAGTAAAAGGGCAAATTTAATAAATGAGAGCTCATCGTTGAATCTTGGCCTTCATACTGAGTCATTTTCCCCTACACCCAAATAGCTACCAAGCTCCAAACTACAAATACTGGCTTTCAGAGAGCGGGTGCTTTCCTGGGTTCACTATGAAAGGTGTGAGGGATGAAAGGAAGAAAGGGCTGGGGAGTTGGCACGGACTCATGAGGCCTAAGCTAGGTTGGCCCATCCGCCAGGATCGTCCTCAGAATCGGCCAAGATTGACTACTTCCAAAGCAGGGCGCCCAGCCAAGCCGCGCGGGCTCGGGCCTGGAGGCTGGGACAAGAGACCAAAAATGTCCGCCCCGCCCCTAAAGGACGCTTTGCCGCCGCGGAAAAACGCGGCCGGTTGCCAGCCGCTGCGGCTTTGCCTGCTGCTATGGAATCAGTCACTCGCTGCCCTCCTCCCCAGCCCCCAGAGATGGAGGGGCTGCCTTCCTGCTGGCCGCCTTGGGGCGTGGGATTCGGGCAGGGGCTGGGGCCGCCTGGGATCACAAAAGTAACGCTGCGCCGGGAGAGCTGGGTGGCATTCCCAGGCCTGGGCCACCCACTTGTTTAGCTCTCTTTCCTCAACTACGGGTTGTGCTTACTCCTTGGGCTCTGGAAAGTTGAGGACTCGCTCTTGGCACGCACACCCGCCCGCGTCCAGGTGCGGCCCCTCTTTCCTGTCTTCCCACAAAAGCCTCCCGACAGGCTGGGACCCCCGGGTGCGGAATAGGGTGGAAATCTCCAGGACTTTATTGTACATTTTACATCACTTAAGAAGAAGAGTAGGCATATACCCCCTTTCGTGGGTCGCCTCCTAGGTTTTGCTGGCTTTGGCCTCCTTACCCGGCGGGCTGCGGGAGCCATTGATCAGCGTTCCGACCTCTTCTGTCAGCGCACCGTTTCTTACCTTACCCGGTTGGCGCCGATTCGCAAAGCTAACCCCGACTTAAAATTCCTGTAATGGGGACAAACCTTCTGGAAGAGCAAAGGGTGGGGGTACTGTAGCTGGGATCCCGCTTGCCCATCATTTCGATAAAATTCCAGGTAGAGATTTATCAAAAACCCGAATCCTTCTTCTACCGGTACATCTGAACCTACTTACTAAAAAACCTAAGCGGAGATCCAATTCTGGAACCAGACGGATAAGGCATCTCTCCTCGCACTCCAGCACTTCCCCTTAAAATGCAGTCTTGAATAGGTTAACATAAAGCTTGCATAGCCATGGTATTAAATATTTTTAAAAAGCCATTCTTCCATGAAAAATTAAGCTGGTTTCCTTCAATAGACAAACTTAAAGGAAAAAAGCAAGCCCTAAACTTATTAAGGTTAAAAGTTAAAATTGTAAGTACATCGTGAAAATGGAAATCATAAAACATCTTATTCATTTTGCACATAAATTGTTTCTATTTGATTTTAAACAACTAAACAAATCCACATTTTCCCATTAATAGGATGTGTCATTTTTACAGTTTATCTTTCTGATATAATTCAAAGGCTATTTTTGCCCTCACTTGCTGGCTAAAAAAAAAAAAAAAATCAAAGCTCTTTCTTATGTAGACAGGTAGTTTTTGGAAGTGTAAAAATACTGCTCTTTCCTTAGGATAATCTGGTGGATTCCTAGTCAATGAAATGCTGAATTTCAAAGAAAGCACTCCTTACCATTGGTACACCTTCCCTGAAATCCTACGGCTAAGATGAAAGAAGAAAGATATCAGGCACCTGTTTCTTAGACACTATCTGGAATTTAACTGCTAGCCAGAAAAGAAAAAGTTTGATCAAGATTGGTTTGGGGGATGGGAAACACTCAAAGAAGAGACTGGCCTTTTAATTACACTCTAGAAATAAATAAATAAATAAATAAATAAATAAATAAATAAATAAATAAATAAATAAATAGAAGCAAGTTATTTCGTTTACTCAGAGATTCAGTTACAATACTTGCGGGACCTCCGAGGGCATTCAAGATGCTTCACAATGTCAAAACAGCAAGCAGCAGCATCTTGCGTTTAATTTTTTGAAATGTGGACAGAGTAAGTAGCCTTTGCTTGATTCTTCACGGCTACAGAAAAAAAATACTCTTTGTTTTTCACCATATTTCTTTGCCTGTTTTACCATCACAGAGCCTTTAACAGGAGTTCCAAAACCAAACCCTGGTAGGGGATGGCTGGGATGTGAGAAGGAGGAATAGGTTAGTCTTTATTTTTTATTGAATTAAAATCGTATTATCTCTTCAGTTTTTTATTGAGTTAAATTATGTTATCTGTCAAGGATATAAAAACTTGTTTCCGCACCCCCTCTCCTTTTTGGAGAGTAATAAAGAGTTTTTTCCAACCCCAGAGCAAGGTTCTAGCGATTTCCGGGACTGGCGCTGCGCAGCTCCTACTGTGTCCAACAGGGGGCGCTGAGCACGAACCTGCGCGGCGGCTCAGCGCCGCTTCACATCTGAGTCGGGTTCCAGCCCCGGAAGGCGAGAGCCGCTCGCGGGGTCGAGTACAGAGCTTTAGTCTTCGTGGATAAAAAGAGATTAAAGGCTAAATTCTTTTTTGGGTGTGTGTGTGTGTGTCTGTGTGTGTCTGTGTGTGTGTGTGTAGGGGGGTTATCAATTTTAACCAACTACGAAAATGTAGAGCTTTTTATCCTTTGATGTTCTCATAAAGAAACTCCTATCGGTTGAGAAATTACACGGTTTCTGTGCCAACACTGCAGCTATATAGTGTGGGGGAAATTATTTAATTAAAAATATATTTTCCATCTGTTCACATGATCTTTTTAGAAGTACTTAAAAAGCTGACATTGATCCCTTGGCCTGTTAACCCTGCCCCAAGTTTCAAATACTTTTAACTATATCGAAGGCCCTTCTATTAATTTGAAGTGGGGGAAGGAGATCCAAATATTTAAATCCCCCCAAATAGTTACTCCTCTGCATCCTCCCCCCTTTTTTAAACAGGGGCTTTTATGTGACTGACACATTTCACTCTGCTGATTCTACAAAGCCAGGTATAAGTGACAAGCGACTCTAAACAATAATAATAATAAATCTGATTTTGGACTACATAACATCCAAGTGCAGTATAAGAAGAAATCTAAATAAAATTGTAATCCACCCACCCCCCCAACTAAAAAAAAACACAACCTTCACCTGTATTTAAATAGCGTGCCTTTAATTACAGCAGTTGGGGCTGCATGAGGCTGAAATGAAATTAGCAGTCATTACCAGTCCTTTAACTCTGTGGTGCTTTTGATCAGCACTAAATTAGCTTTCCAGTCCTAACAAAGACTCTACAGCAAGCAGTGGGCTGTAAATAAGACAGCGCGACCTGCCCTCAACACCTTTTCTCTTGTCAATCATAGCTCTATCATTCAGCCCAAGATTAACCTTTATCTACCAAATTTTTGAAAAAAAGGGGGGAAAAAAAAAGAAGGAAAGAAAGAAGAAAAAGAAAAAAGAAATAGGAGGCGGAAAGGAAAGCCCCCTGACCACCACATGCTGCAATAACAGAGGTTCCTAAGAGCCCCCTTTGCATTGTATTATAATGAGCCCGTGTCAGAATCTGCAATTTTCAAATCATCCCTTCCCACTCCACCCCCTTACACCTCTCGAGTGTATTAGAAGAGTCAGAATGCTGTTCAGGTAGGAAACGAATCCCTTTTCCCCTGAAATACTAATTGGGCGTGGACCACACTTCATAAGTCAATTTGCCATTAGCCTCTCCTCTTTTATTAGTCTAACAAGATTTCGGGAGAGGAGGGCATGTTTAAGGAGAAAACAGTGATGATTTTAAGGCATATACGTAAGTTTCTGGGTTGAAAACAATCAATTTACTCCACTAATAGTCTCTAGTTTCTAGAGGGAAAAAAACCCCAACAGCAATAACAAAAACCCAGCTGCTTTTCCCAGGACTGAATTACGAAAGTAAAACATTGGTTCAAGTTGCCATTAGAGGGCGCCAGAGAGCAAGCCCCCTCACCCCTTGCACAACTTCCCGCAGAAACCCTCCCACCTTCCAGCTTCGCCATGCTCTGTAATTCCTTCTCTCAGGTAATATTTCCTGCTTACCCTGCCCCCTTGCATTTCTGTCTCCCTCTATGTCAATCTCTCATAAAGAACGAGATATCGCCATGTCTTTTTGCTTCCTGTTTGTAACCTTCCTCCACTCCAAATATCACCAAAATAGTAAGACGCCAATTGAAGTAGTAGCACCCCCTTTATAATATGTACCTTTTAAATCAAATGACTCTTTCCATTCTAAGTAGCATTGGTCTAGAAAAGGTTCCTTGTAGGAGTGAATGCTAGAGTTTAGCATTTTTAATATGGAAGCCTGAATTTTTCCTTCCTGGGTTTCTCTCTGGGTGCTCACGGATCTATTTCTAGATTTTCATAGAAAAAGAACACACACACCCTTTTAACGCAAACTGATTACGTTCAGTACCAAAACTGTTCGGAAGAGAATAAAATAATGTCATTTCATTTCTGCATTTGTTAAAGAAATCTAAATTAGCATTTAATTCCAAAAGTTAACACTTTCAGACTTAAATCTGCCTGTGTTAAATGATTGCTACACACAGTGTATTTCCAGATCTCTTAAAGTTCAAAAAAAAAAAAAAACACCGAAAAAAAAAAAAACCAAAAAAAACCAAAACCCAGAATGAGAGGGGAAGAAAGTGAGGTGGGGGGAGGAGTGAGCCAGCAGTGAATGTCAAAGTTGGGTTGCAAGCTACTTACATGTCCATGCCAGATCAGGGTGTTGTCTTGTAGCAGTTTGATTGGCAGGTAAAAAAGCGAAAGAACGTGAGGGCTCCCTGAGCCTCTTGTCAGCCCAAGCTTGATCACTTCTCACCGGACAGAACGAGTTGAAGGAGCTTGCAGTTCCCCTCTCATCCTCCATCCAAGGCACCGTGAATCCATTTCGGCTTTTCTTCCCCCCAGTCTTTCCATCAGCCTCCTGCCTTCACCGGCATCGCCTTACACCAGCCTCCAAGACCTAGCCTAGCTTTGCCACTGCAATCCCCTGCAACAAGAAAAATCGTTTATGGCTTAAAACCCCAAATGGCTGATTTTTTAAAAGAGAGAGAGAGAGGGAGAGGGGAGAGAGAGAAGAGAGAGAGGGTGAGGGGGAGAGAGAGGGGGAGCGAGAAGAATGCACCCAGAGAACAACAAAAAAGTCAGTTATCCTAACACTGCTCTATCCCCCCACCGTACAGAAGAAGAATAAAAAAAAAAGCTTTATGTTTTTTCAGTGGGTATTCAAAGATAATTTGATGCCATTGTTTCTGCTACAGATGGTTCTTTTAAATACAATAACACGGCTCTTTGTGCAGGCTACCCACAATAAAAATCGAAAGCGTTCCCCTGAATAACCATTTTGTTCTCTCTTGTATGGGGCCAACAAAAGATGCCGTGAGGTAATGGGTTCTGTTTATTGAAGCCATAGAATAGGGGTTTGATAAAGATTTTTTTTTTTTAAAGCAGAAGACCTTGCAAGGTCGGGCTGATCTCTTCATATTTTTTATTAAAATATTTATCCAATAGATTATTCCTTGGTGCAGCTGCAGGTTTCCTCCTCAATTCTTAATCAGCCCAAACATCTGTCTCTTTGAGGAGGCTTTAAAAAATCTACAGTCGTATCAATGGCGCAGTAACCTTATCAAATTCTGAGTTTTCAGGCTCAGTACAGTCAAAGGCAATGAAGTTTCAATTCTATTTGGTCCTGACGGGGTGAGGCAGAGGGTTGGGAGAGAGGAGATAAGCAACCCCAGAAAGAGGGACTGAAGAAAACGAAGCTTTCCTTTCCCTCACTCTCTGGTTGGCCATGCACAACTGTATGAGCCAGACAGACAGATCACTGAGAGCTTCTTTCATCCCGAGGTGCGTCTCCTCCTCTCTGCAAGCTCCCACCAGTCCTGGCATGCTACACAGGGTCTAGGTATGTTTTCTTACCATCCTTGCCCTCTCCTCTGCTAAGGTCTCCAATCCTGGAAAACCTAGGATGCGAGCCCGGTGGGAGGAGTGAAACAAGCTAAAGGTTAGTCTCTAGCACCCCAAAGGCCCTGCTCTTCCATTCATCCTTGGCTAGTGTTGACTATGCGGAGGGACTGGTGTCCACAGCCTTCCTGTTACAGTGCCCTATACCCTCAGGCTTGCTCTTACACCACCAGGCTTCCTCCATCTCAGTTCCACAGGGAGCTTCCACTTCCTCTCACAGGGGAAGCCCTGCCACCTAGACCCAAGCTGAGGTCTGTATCAACTTGGAGAGAGCCCTGAACACTTGACAATGGGGGCGCTGCAGGGGAAGTCGTTAGTTACTCACTAGGTTTGTCTACCTTTCTATAGGAATTAAAGCCAGGGCTCTCCAGGTCTCCAATAGCCCAGAGTGACAGTAATCCACTCCATTGACTTCTGCTCTGTGTGCTGGCACTTGTGGTAAGACAATAGTCTGGGAAAATGGCTTTAATTTTAAAAACAATTTTTTACTGGGTTCTCTATCTCTGACCCTCTCCCAGTTTATTTCTCCTTTTCTTCTCACAAACCTTTTAAATAACAGAAAGATAAATACTCAAATGTATCCCTTGACACAACTGATCTCAACTTCTACTTTCCTTTTTTGGAAACAGTTATGTTATTGGTTTACAACTGGTCTGGAGTCATCTAATAAAGGATTTGGGGGCACTGTTGCTGAAACACCAATTAAAGCATTTCCTATGAAACTTGGAAAACAAACATCAAAACAGAAAATTAAACAATTTTTCACATGGTTGTTTCTCAAAAGTTCATTTTGTATCTCAGGATAAACAGTCTAATATCAGTTTGAAAAGAATGAAAGTCAGGGCAATACTTAAGAAGTTGTGTATATATCCCAACACTCTCTGGATCAAGAAAAATGTGCCTGCATAAGTGTGAGTGTGTTGGGGTAAGAGAGAAATGAAGAGTGTAAATCAAGAGTGACCTTTAAGAGAACAGGCTAAGGAGTGTGTATTTGTTACTTATGGTATTATAGGGAAGTGGGGCATTATACAAAATTAAAAGCCCATAGCAGAAACATTTTTCCCAACTAAAGGTTGAATGGGAGGAGGGTGAATGTAAAATGTTTTATCCGGTATTTTGTATTAAAAAGTAATCAACTGGAATAACTGAATGCCCTCTTTCTGCTTCCCTTGTCATATGTACATTTTTGGATATCAAAACTTATGAAAGATGCCCCAAACTGATAAAAACTATTTTCTTTTTTGCAACAAACTGAAAGAAGAATTTGAACTGCTGTCTTCTTTCCACTGAGGGGTTTTGGGTGAATCTAAGACTGTAAGACAGGAGGGCATCAGTGAGTAGCCTAAGGTGACTAAAGGTGAGTGAGTGAACCATACACATCCTATTACTTGCATCTATGCAATCCTAGCCATAAGGAAGTTTAAAATCTGTCAGTTGGTTTCACTGTCCTATGAAGGATCAGGAAGAGTTTTTTAGGCCAGTCAGCAAAAGTTGTCTCAAAAGCTATAATGCAATGGCATCCTATCTGACATAGGGGAAGACTCTGACATAGGGGAAGATGTCAGCATTTAACTAAAAAATGTGGAATGTGAAATGCAAGGTGCAGGGCCAAAGTGATAACTGCCCTGGTAGATGACAGAATCAGGAATCAGCTGTCTATAACTGGAAAACTGCTTAAAAAACAAACAAACCTTTCTGTATGCAGGGGGTAGAAACTGATCTGACCTGGTCAGTGATTGTCTGGTTGGAACAACACTCCTCACTAAAACTATGCTTAGGTTATAGAAATGGCTGAGTTGGAAAATCTGTGTGAGCCAATTTATGAATGTTTACAGGGGACTCTGAATTGGAAACTTCACTGTTCAAAATCACTTTGGAGCCAAAGCTGACCTCCCCAATTTTACAAGCACAAGCCTTGCTGGGGAGACGCAGGGGGTGGGGTTTCCCCCTCGCCCTCAGATTGGGGCGCTGGTGAGTAAACGACATTCAGAACGAACGACCCAGACTGGGGAAGAAGAGAAGGAAGGGAAGGGAAGGAGGAAGAAGGAAGCGAGGAAGAGAAGAAGGAAAGAAAGAAGGAAGAGAGAGGAAGAGAGAGAGGGAGGGAGGGAGGAAAGAAAGGTAAAGAGGAGATTTAAAAAAAGGAATTAAACGGACTAATGGCAGAGGGGATCAGCAAGAGGAGCACCCGGGACTTGGTTTTAAATTGGCAAGTGCAGCTTATAAGGAAACAGGATACGCACGATCAGGGTTTAGATGTTCCAGTGAACCAACGACCATGCAAATTACGAGTTTCACACAGATGGCATCATGTCATGTTTTAGCCATCGGCCACCGTGAAAGCTGTAGCTTCTCCCTCCTTAAGCAATCAATCATTCACTAACTGGACACCTTCTACCGTCTCCACGTGGAAATAAATCGGACTCAGGCTGCTCGGGCCCCAACCCTCGGCCTTTGGGCGCGGGCTCTCTGAGTCGCAGGCGCCTCTGCGGGCGCGGGCGCGCGGGACCCGCGGCAGACGCTCACGTTTCTCACCCCGCACCCGCCACCGACTGCCGGGACGCGCGGCTCCGACAGGAGCAACGGCGCCAAGTCCGAGGGGACGATTGCTTCCCATACTCTGCGCAAGGGTTAGAAATGCGAGTGCCTTTAAATACACCACGGGATTATGAACATGTAAACTGGCCTAACACGATTCAATTATTCCCTTAGACAAAAGCAAAACGACACGACACCCCGCTTGACGCGCTCTTCTAAATAACCGGGGAACGCGGCGAGGTCGACGCCCCCGCTGGGCACAATCGAGGGGAGGACACGGTTTAAATTCAAACTCTCTATAGATTCGAAAACCTAAAGCAGAGAATGTGCGTGCGTGCAGGTGAACAGACCTGGAAACCACTTTTCAAAGCTTCTAGAATAAACTTCTAGTCAGAGCCTCAGCCTTTTAGCCTCCTCCATCCATCCTTTCCTTGGTCTCTGGAAACCCGAGGGGCAACTGGGGCTGAGGCAAAAACGTCTTTTGCGATCAGGCCTGGCCTTGTGGGTTTTCTGGGCCCTGCGCGATGGGTCAGCCTGATCCAATTTCGCTCGCGTTGGAAAGTGGAGGCTGGGGCCGGCCGGGCTGGGTGTCCCCCACCCCCACCCCGGGTCCCCGAGGCGCTGCGCCACCACCCGGCCGCGCCCGCCACTCCGCTTTCCCGCGCTCCTGGCCCCCACGTCCCGGCGCGGCGCGGGCACGGCCCTGGCTCCGACGGAGGCGAAGGCCCCTCCACCGAGGTACGCGCGACACCGGCCCAGTGTGTCGATGTCTGGGTATCCCGGCCGCCTTCCAGGACACCCTTCCCAGGCCCACGGGCTGCTCCGAGGCGCCAGGAGGGCGAGCAAGACCTCCCTGAATCTAAACTCAAATGTTGCAGTGAATCTGGCACCGTTTATTGCTCACAGTGTGGCCAGTTTGGTTGTTCTCCCGTATCCGGTGTTTGCATCCGCCAGCCCAGGAGATCCTTTCTGAAGGGCTAGATAGCGGTTACCTCGGGGGAGGGAAGGTTCCAGGATCGAAAGTCGGGAACCGAGGTCCGGCCAGCAAGGCACAGGACAACCTCTCAGAGGAGGGCGGCTCTCAGGTCAGCGAGTCACGGACTTGGAAACCGGAGGTGGCGAAGGTGAGAGTGCAGATTGGAAGGCAGGATGCCTGCTAAGTGGCCATACACCTAGTATGGTCTTCCTTCTCACCCATGCTCATACTTCTGGAACTCTGAGTTTCCTTTAGTTTGTTTTATGCTAAGATTGATAACAGGGACTAGAGAAGGCTGTATCCTTTATAACTAAGTGGAAATTTAGAGGTAGAAGCAAGGCCCATGGGGGGCATTCATCCATGGCCTCCATTAAAATTTTTTTCTATATGTAAAATGAAGTTATACATATAATCATGCATTTTGTTTTTATGTGCTAAAAGTATTACTTTAAAAATGTTAAACATTTGGAATAGGCCACAACTTTTGTGACCTTTTTTTTCAATTTCTTAATTTATCAGTATATTTAGCGTTTCAATAAATGGAAATATCTGTGGTCTCTCAACCTCTGTGTGGCAAGATAGTGGAGAGAAGGGAAGGGACCATGGGACATTCCTCTTGTGTCCCTCTGGCATATCCTTGCCAGTATGATGCTCTGGAAGTTGCTTCTTACATAAATCTAAGATAAATTAACTTGCTTTTTGGGTAAAACATTAATATCATCTGTTGGACTTCAGGAATCATCAAAACTAAGGACATTTTCCAAATGTACACCTTAGGCAATATTGTAATTATTGGTACATAGTTGGATCTGCTAAGCATCTATTCTCTGAACCAAAATTCACTACCAAAATAGTGCAACCCCATGAACTCAATTGCAGACCCAGGACAAAATCTGTACACAAAAGTTTGAACAGGCATCCCAAAGTGTGATGATTACTTTTTATTTCTCTATTTCATAGGCCCAAGGATAGGCAACTGGTTAGGGAAGTGTACTGATACATTCTTAAAGAGTAGGTATTGTGGTGAATTTGGGGAAAAAAGGAGCAGGTTATTTTGGGTTTTGCCTGTGGAAAGGAGGAGGCTCCAGGGAAACTGACTCCAGGAAGAATTTCTATTTATACCTCCCCCTCCAGGCCTTCTTCTTAATGCTCTCCCTTTTCCCTTGAATAAAGGGCAAGGTTCTCTTTGCTTCAGAGTGAAAGAGGAAAGAAACTAATCTTTAATGAGTATATATTATGTATCAGATGCTTTCTCTTATTTACTTTTCATGATAATATTGTAAAGTTGGAATTACTGCACTTTAATAAAGGAAGCTCCATCTGGGTTAAATATGTCTGTTTTCACGTCTAGGAAATAGTAGATCTGGGTTTCAAATCTAGCTCTATAATTTTAAAACCCTGTCTGGTCTTTAGAATCTGGTAGGCTGAGTCTAAATGGACTCAAGTAAGCATCATTGATTGCTGACTGCTGTGGGTACAGGAGGAAATCAGTTGTGAACTGTGTGTATGGGCTGTCTTTTCCTTCTTTGCTTTCTCTGGAAGGCAGCTTCTTAATTCTGGCTTTCCTTAGTATCCTTTGACAGTGAAGAGATTGACTTGAGGCAGGGATATAAAACTCAATGTCTTTTCCCATACCAAAGTTGGGCCTAGGGTTTAAACTTAATTTTCATAAGATAAGTCTCAATTGGCATTAGGCCTAAGGCTTCCCACAGGCTGGCCTGAACCAGGTAATGACTTCATGAGGACAGACTCATGTAGGTCAAACTAAGTATCACTCTTAAAACCCAAGCCTCAGAAACCAAAAGGATGGGAGGGAAATATAGTAATAACAGAACACATGACTGCTAATTAACCTTATTAACAACTGCAAACCAGTGAACATTTATATTTTTATTTTCTCAGAAAGGCAATTAAATTTTTTTTGCCTTCTATTAACTACCTTTTCCCCCAGATAATCACCTATATCACAACTGCCCTTTAAAAGGTCAGTGGAAATTATTTTAAGACATTCAAATATAAAAAAGTATTGTTATTTTAATAGGCACTGTGGATAGTTTAATTTGTATCTTGTATTAAATTAAACATATGGTGAACAGGGTATAATAGATTTTCTATAATTTAGCTGCCAATGTGGCAACAGCAGCCAGTTACTCTCACCAGCAGACTTGTCAGTGGTTTGTTTACTAGCTTATTTGAATTAAAATAAAGCTTCGCTTCTGCTGACTGCACATCATTATCTATGAGACCATAATCCTGCTAGCAAATCCTATATCTTCCAGAACTGGCTCTTTTGTTTGGGATTACTGAGAGCTTAGCCTATAACAAAGAGGAATAAGGCATCCCTCTCATCCTCATAATTAAGTGTGGGGACTAATTTAGAAACAAACCCAGAAAGATGTACTATTTGGAGTTATATTTCTATACAGAATGGAGGAGAAACAGGATAGGCCAAACACCTGATTGTTAACAGAATGTTTAAACTATTAAGCAAGTGTACTACAAGAATCCAGCTTGTTAAAATTAAGAGCAGCAGCAAATAAGGCATTGGTGGCCTTTGCACGGGGCAGTAATTCTGTATGAAGGATCTGAAGGTATGTTTGAGAAGAGGAAGTATTAGGGTGTCAAGCTGGAGAAGATGTGCTGTATACTTTCTGAATGCCATTTATTTTCTTCCATTATTTTAACAGTCTGCACAATTAATAGTTATTGTTACAAGCAGAGCTGTCAAAATGCTGAATAAAAATAACAAAACATTTTTTATTCATTGGAGAAAATACAACTTTTGGAAATTGTCATCAGAAATTGTTAACATTTTACTTCCAAAGTGCATAAGATTTAACAGAAAGCAAAGAATGAATGATTTCCTGGCCCTTTCTACGGCTCAAAACAAACCTCTACGTATTCTGATAGTCCAATTCTATCTTATATTCGAGGAAAGAATTTTACCAATAGGATGTATATAAAAACAGCTTTCACAATTCACAATCCATATATAAACTGATGTCTGTTTGTTAAAGAAGAGAGAAAACACAAGGGTTGATTTATCAATGTCTTCAACATTAATTGCCACAGATGGGAATTCTGAGGACCTCTGTGAAACCAAACCAGACTCTGGTGAATTATAAAGCAGGTCCTTAGACTTTAAAAACATTTAGGCAAAGTGACAGTTCAGAACATCTGTTAGCCTTCTGTCTGAGTATAAACTAGATGTCGTGGAGTGCACAGCTGTAGGCATTTTAGGCTTTTTTGCCAACATCTGTCACAGCAGTACAATAATATAGGTAATTATCAACACCTTATATAAACTGTTTGCTATTTTAATTTTTAGAAAGAGTAAAATTAGTGTTACAGTCCTTGGCAGAAATAATTGAGATGAATATTATCATTTTTATCTAAAAGATGAATAAATGATCTGATCATTCTTTGAAAAGCACACATTTTAAATATTTTCTGCAGCCAATATGGATATTATATCATTTTAAAAGCAAAAATTGTAAGTAATCTTGTTTTTGAAAAATAAAGACAAACCACAGCCAAAGTAAAATAAGGGAACAGGAAGAAAGAAGCCAGCAATTTGCTATTCAGAGCAACCAAAGGTGATATGATTTGTGATAAAAAGATAGCATCTGTTAATACTCCACAATTGTGGCATTAATTGATTTCATATTCATAAAAATTAAAAATTCATTTCATAATGTCACTATAGCACACAATCTATAGTGGTGAATTATAGAAAACATTGCCTTTCTCCTCTCTTCTCTTAGTCCTATAATTTTGCAGAGAAAGAGCAAATAAAAATATAATTCATATTCTGCCACCTTAATTTGAAAAGGGTTAGCACTTCATATAAATTCAAAGACCTTTCATTCTGTTAGTGCCACCTGGATTTGGATCATCTACAGTGCTCATCCTAAGATACTGGACATTATTGTCTCATCTCTGATTCTTTTGACCCATACCATCGCTGTTTTTCAGTCTAAAGAACTCAAAGCAGCAAGACTATATTCCAAAGCACCTGTTCTGGGGAAGATGCCAGTCAATAATATCTTATTGAAAGACTAGGTCCAGCTAGAGAAAATAAAGGAATTGAGCTGCAGTTGGATTTCATCATCTAAACATGCAGTGTAATCTTAACCAATTCATTACACACTCCTTTTGTTTCCACTACAAAAGGGATGTTACCTTTGTCAGAGGTTGTAATTCCAGTATGTTCAAGCAAAGACAAGGGAGAAATTGAAAAAGTGCTATCAATTCTACCCACAGCCAGGAAGAAACGTAGGGTCAGAAGGTCATTATCACTGCCCCATGTACGGTTCCGACTAGACCACAGATAACTAAGTTTCCATGTTGCAGTAGAAAGGTATAATAAAGGGGAACCACAGAAAATACTGAATGAGCACAGGAGTACGAAATCATATTCTTGAACACATTTGATTTAACACATATGAAGTTGAATCAAATGGCTGTCTCTGGGCAACAATTGTGGATGCTCAAAATTATGCTTTCTTAGAACAATCTCGTGGAGGAGAGAAATTTTATTAATCGGAGGTCAACAATGAATCACAATTTTTAGTGCTCATAATCTAAAGGTCTAGGAAGGGTTAAATGAGAAAGAGAAGGAGGAAGTGAATATGGACATAAAAGGCAGAGAGCTTGGCCCAAAAGGAAGGATGAAGAATGAAGAAGGTGACTAAAGAAAAATAAAAATGTGATAGACGCTGACAGAGAATAAGGCTGTCTGAGAGGGCAGGGAGGGGCAAAAGAGGATGTTGATTATCAAATGGAGTATTAGGAACCAAATTAAAATCTGAGGCCTGTGAGTGTTAGTGCCTCCTATAGAGAGTGATCAGTTGTAAGAAATGAGTCTTAGAAAGAGAAACATTTTAAAATAATAGATTAGTAGTATGGTTTTGAAGTCTGTTAAAGTGGGTTCATTTGATACTTCTCAGTGTCATACTTATTTACCAGTGAGGAAAACTCAATGTATTTTGAGGTCTAGGAAAGGTGAAAACAGAGAAAGTAAACCATTTCCCAAACAACTTGGAAAACACCTTATTTAATGATGCATTCAGCTGCTTATGGGCATTACTTTTCCCATCTGCTTTTAAATGTTTAGAATAAAACAATGGAACAAGGATATCTGCAACATCAGATATTAGAATGAACTTCAAAAATGATTGGAATAAAACAATCTTCACTAAAGTGGGGGCTTATAAGGAAATACATACTAGTTCAGAGTTTACATCATGAATATGAGGGCACATTGTCTATAAATACCCCTCCTTGATTACTGGGCACTCCTTGATTGATAAGAGTAGTGCTTTATGATGGTCCTCTTATATTTTGAAAATTATTTGCTAGAAGTCAGAGCGAGCTCTGACCAACCTTCTGAAATACACACAGTTTGCCGTCAGCATGCTCTCATCCTTTTTCCTCTTTTGTGCTATCGCCTCTCTCTGCTTGTGCCCACTGCCCTCATTTTTCTTCATTAAGTGTCTTAATCCAGGCTGACCTTTCCTAGGTAGTATCTTAGTTTTGCCTCATCCTTCTGCCTTTTAAAATCGGAAACAAATGTCTAATCAATGGGTTCACCAGAATATACTGATGACTGATAATAACAATGTATTCTTTCTTCAAAGTTACCAGCTTTATGACATAAGCTCTTCAAAGGATGGGGCGCAGATCCTGGTCATTTTTGTATCCTCTGCATCATCCAACAAAGTGCCTTCCCCATAGTAAGTCCTCATGAACTTGTAAGTGAATATTTCTTGAGTTTTATATTTTTCTCCCTAACTCTAGTTAAAAATAATTACGTGAGAGTATTATTTTATTTTGTATTTTAAAATTTTGTTTATTTATATTTTAGGTTCTGCTAGCTAGAGATACAGTAGTCAAGTAGAATTAGAGTCTTTAAAAGTGATAATAGTTTTTTCCCTACTGATGGTTATTAGAAACATATTAAAGGGAGATTTTAAAATATAATCTGTAATACTACCTACCACCTTAATACCATAAATAACATAAATTTTCTATACTTTTCCTGATCTTTGGCCTACAAGTACTTAAAAATTATATTTATAGTATATGTGTATTTTTGTATTTTTATGTTTATTTAATTTTACTGTGTTTTGAAATTGAAATTATCAGTAAGGGACAGAGAATTACTCTAAATATTAAAATTTCTAGTGGTTGAATTTATTTTAGGTCCCCACCAAAAGTCCGGGAAAGTTATTTTTGGATTGGGGAAACCTTTTCAGAACTCTCTAAGTCAGACTAATTTAAGGCCAGTGTTTCTGAAAGTAGCTAATCTTTTATGATCTAAGTCATAGGATCTTCAGTTTTAAAAGGGGAAGTTGGAAGTATGGAATTTTAGGGACTTAAAGTAGTCCTGAGAGAAAGAGAAGATCTAAACTGGGATTGAACAGTAGGTATTCTCATTTTGACCGTTGCTAACTGAAGGCATTTATCTGTCCTTCCTGGAGTCTTTCTAGAAAAAAGTCCCAGATCTCTGAGTTTTTCTATCCTTATTACAAATATGTACCTCATAATAGAGCTTGGTCAAAACTGTTTGGATGTGTAGGCCATATTCACCAGTGTAAAAAAGAAAATCAAATTAATTTTCCTATTATCAATCCAATCCAGTCACTATTACTATCACCTTTGCAGGCAACCCAAAGTCCTTCACAGAAGAAACACTACAATGTTTTGTTGATCAAGGGATCATACTGAGCATTTTCAAGTGTTATATAATTAATATTTTTATCACTATAGAGCCAAAAAGATTTGGAAGAACTGCCACAATGTGAAGTTTAGCCTTGAATGTCTATTACCATCAAGTGGAATAATTAGAAGAATATAATAAACTAGCTTATTAAAAATATGCACACGAATGCAGCCCATTTCTCTCCTTTCCTCCACTTTGTTATGACCTTACTATTTGCTGTGGTACTTATATATTCAATAAAAGTAGTGATTCTCTTTCCCTCACACTCACATACACACAATCCTTGACACCCAGTTGCAGGAGGCTGATTCATTGTGCTGTGCAGTTTAATCCGCCATTTCTCCTTTAAAAAGGATGGCATCTAGAGCATTTTTCTTTCCTCACATAAAACCAAATCTTACAAGGCCACTGGCAATGTGCAATATTTTCAGTCTAAACTTAGAAGGAAATTGCCTCCTTTTGAAAGGTTAGAGTTCACAGGATCATAGAGCAAGACCTTCTGGAATTCTCTCCCTTATAACTCAACTTATCCTGAAGAGGCCAGGAAATCAGGCCACAGGCCAGACAGAGAAAACTGTGCTACACAGAAAATGCCGAGCTGATTCCCATCTTGCACCTGCAGAATCTGCTGTCAGCTGTTCAATTCTAAGTTCTGTGGCTTTTCTCGATCCCTGCCTGTTGGCTGGCTAATTTATTAACTCCTTAATATCTGCAGCAAAGACAGCACAGGCAAATGTTCATGGGATCAAGAAAAACACAAGGATGAAAGGGTGATTGAGCGGGCTGACTGAATTTTGTGTTTACTTCACTAAACCATTGCTGAGAATTGTCTCAGCAGCTGCACATGGTCCAGAGTGGCATCTCAGAATTCAGCCTTGACTTCCTAGCCCAGCTTCCATTCACTGCACCTTCAGCAGCCAGCTAGCCATTCAGTACATCATCCTCATTTTATGCTGCAGGCAAAAAGCCAACAAAAATATGGTCACATTTAAAAGCCTTTTAAACAGTGAGCACCTCCCTCCTTTCCTGATTGTTCCCTGCTTTTTCACATTCCTAGTTAATAGATTTTTAAAGCAGTTTCCCCAACTCTTTTCCTGCCACATACTGTCTTGCCTGGCATCTATGCAGCAAAAGGCTGTTCTTCAAGAGGCTTTTAAATCCATTGTACTTCTTTGTGCCTTTCGACTGTTAACTCTTCAGGTAGGAGCTAGGTTTCTTGTTTAGCATATTTTGCATGTTCGAAGCTATTCACCACAACTCCGGCAAAAGTGAGGATAAAAATAAAAATAATAAATACAATCATTTAAAATGAAGTTTAGGGCCATGTCTGCAGTTTCCTATTTGCTAAGGTATTTCACAGATATCCAACAAGAACACTTTCAGGAAGTGTACAGTTTTAAAGGCTTATATATGATTTCTTTCTTTCTTTCTATCTTTCTTTCTTTCTTTCTTTCTTTCTTTCTTTCTTTCTTTTTTTTTTTTTTTTTGAGAATTAAAGTTCCCTGGGCTTTAATTTATTGAAACACTGACATACTATTTATTAAGCTATTTGTAAATCCTTCTCTCTTGCTCGTCCTTCTTCAGAGAATGAGGGCAAGAAAAGGTTGAAACGATGGGCAATAGAAAACTCAGATATTGAGTGCTGGTAAGGATCTAAAGGTCTATATTTACATTTTTCTTTTAACAAGTATTTGTTGTCTGCTGTGTGCCAAGAACTGTGTTTAGGCATTAGATGTAATGATAAATAAGAAATAGTCTCTGTCGTACAAGAAGCTCACAGTTTGGTAAGGAGAAAGCCAAATAAGTAAGCAATTCATTAAATATGTAGTTTGAGAAATGCTTTGTGGCTTTGCTTGATATTAAATGGTTTGCTTAGCTTAGAGATAAGAAATCTAAGGTAGGTAAGTACGATGCTAAAATCTGAAGTAAACGAGCATTTTCCCTCCTGACCATAGAAAATAATAATGACTAGCACTCTTTTGTAAAATACTGTAATTACAATTGTATGTTCTTTTCCAGGCCCTGCACCACTGTGTGCTTTATCTTCCACATTGAGGCCAGTGGTCTCATCATGTTGCCAGAATTAATTGAAATTTTCCAAGCAATGAAGCCATTAAAAATTATTCAAATACTTGAGTCTTATATGTTCTTTCTTCCTGGCCTTGTCCAGTGGGTGATATTTTATAGTAAGTTACAAAAAGCCAGATTAGCAAAGGTTCTCAAGAATGAAACTGTTTGTAACAATCTTTTTTTTCTCCTCTGTGCTACTGCTATGCCAGGCACAAACTTTACGTTTCAATTACTTTCCCATTATTTGTTTATTGTCCTGTCTTCCTTTTAAAGAAGGGATAATGTCTTTATCCTTGCTATCACTGGTGCCTAACATAGTGCTTGGCATATACTATAGGTTTATGAGTGAATGAAGGAATGAATGAACATGTTTAAGCTTTTCTTCACACTAAAGTAGCTAACAGATCTACTCAGCCACTTGTATCACTCCCTCTTTAAAACTACAGCATTTCTCTTTTGTTTTATACACAATACTTCATAGTTTAGCTTCTAAGATGAGCTGGTCACGCAATACATTCAACTTCTGACGGCCAAAAGTACCATATTTATTTTTTATTTGCACTGATTATTTACAAAAATGCAATTAAGAGAATTTCATTAAAATAGATTTGGAAAGTATCTTTAAAGAAGTAACCACAGGAGTGTTTCAGTGAAAGGCCCAATAAACAGAACATTTTTATTCAACTCTTGCTTTCTCTTAAAATTTGGCTTGTGGGCCGGGCGCAGTGGCTCACGCCTGTAATCCTAGCACTCTGGGAGGCCGAGGAGGGCGGATCGCTCAAGGTCAGGAGTTCAAAACCAGCCTGAGCAAGAGTGAGACCCCGTCTCTACTATAAATAAAAAGAAATTAATTGGCCAACTAAAGATATATATAGAAAAAATGAGCCGGGCATGGTGGCACATGCCTGTACTCCCAGCTACTTGGGAGGCTGAGGCAGAAGGATCTCTTCAGCCCAGGAGTGTGAGGTTGCTGTGAGCTAGGCTGACGCCAAGGCACTCATTCTCGCCCGGGCAACAGAGTGAGACTGTCTTGAAAAAAAAAAAAAAAAAGAAATGCAAAATACAAGCTAGGGGATATTTTTAAAAATAAAATTAACCTAAGTTTATGTCACTTTGCTTTCAAAGTCTGATGAAATGAACACACTCATTAATGGTGGTACTGTAATTGATTCAGTCTTTTGGAAAGTTCCAAAATGTGTTTATAACCTTTGAATAATATCAATTCTGGTGATGTTTTTAAAAATGATTTAAAATACAGAATAAGGTTTCTGCACAAAAATGTTTAGTACAGCATTATTTAAAGTAGAAATAAATGCCAACAATATAGATGTTAAGTGAATTATGGTTTAATCAGCTACTTTGAGATGCTGTATAGCCAAACTATTATGAAGAATTTATAATAGGAAAATACTTACAAGAATGAAGATGCAAAGGTACATAAGTGCATGCTTATCTGTGTAAAGGTAGAGAAAGGACTGAGTAGAAATCCATCAAAATGGCATGCATGGTTAGCATGGATGTTCAGCTTGGCTGTGGTCACAACTTGATTCCAATCTTTCAGAAGATCAAGACAAAAAGGCGTGTATTTCTTGCTCACGTATCAGTTGTGGAGTGGGTGTGGAAGTGGGGAGGGCACCCTTCCCCCATGTGGTCCCTCGGAGACCTGAACTGTATTTCCATCTTGGCCTGCCATTTCCCTGGGGCCTGTCATCTGTACCCAGTGAGCACAGCTGGAGAGGTTTGGGGGGCTAGAGCTGAAAGTGGTGCACATCTCTTCTGAGCATATTGCCCTGGCAAAAACTTAGTCACATGGCCACACCGGACTGCCAGTTACGCTGGGAAATGTCAGTAGCCACGTGCCTGCCTACTATTCTAGTTCTATGGAAAGTGGATTTGGGTGGACAACTAGTGCCTCTGCCAGATTATTTTTGGGCAATGAACTATGGGAAGTGTAAAAACCTTTCTTCTGCCTTTCTGTTTTCCTAATTTACTAAGGTAAGTGTAGTAAAAAATACATAAAAAATGATAGTGCCTTAATTAGGCAATATAATATTATTAATAGAAAATCTAGAGAAGTGTGGTCTCAGGTCACAGCTAAATCCATTAATAAAGAAGTCCATCCTACCACAAGTATTAATAGATGGAACGGAGAGTTTTCATCACGGACATTCTCCCAGCCTTCGGGGGTGAGGGGGACAAGATGGGTAGTCCCAGAGGAAAACCTGGGGCTGTTGTAATGACAGTGGTGACAATTTAGGGAGTGTCGGGAGTATTGTGAGTGCCAGGCTTTGTTAACCACCATATTCTCACAGTAGCCAATGAGATAGGTGCTATTATTTCCCTAGGGTTATAGATAAAACTGAGCGAGAGGTTAAGTAACTTGCCAAAGCTCATCCTTCTGGCAAGTGGGAAGGCTACTGTAATATAATACTGGTAGGAATCCTCCTTGAAGGGTCGTCCTCGAAGTACTGGGGAGGGGCAGGGGGGAAGTTTCATGGCACAAAGACATGCTTGCTTGCTAGAGGGTTAAGTAAGATAATGTATCTAACGTGCCTGGCGCATGGGATCAGCCTTCAGAAGGCAGCTGAGGTTAATGTGAAAGATGCAGCAGTCAGCTGAAACAAACCACGTATGAAATTCAAACACTTTCTGAGCCACTGCAGTGGCTCATGCCTGCAATCCCAGTTTACTTGGGAGGCCAAGGCAGTAGGATCATTTGAGCCCAGGAGTTTAAGACCAGAATTTGAGAACAGCCTGGGCAACACAGTGAGACCCGCCCCCTCATCCCTACAAAAATAATTTATCCAGGTGTGGTGGCATGCTCCTCTAGTCTCAGCTACTCAGGAGGCTGAGAAAGGAGGATCCCCTGGGCCCAGAAGTTTGAGGATGCAATGAGCTATAATCGCACCACTGCACTCCAGCCTGGGCAACAAAGCAAGACCTTGTCTCAAAGGAAAAAAAAAAAAGGAAAGAAAATTCAAACACAATATAAGATTGATTTGCTTGTGTTTAAAGGAAATTATGCAGGGCAAGTTCTATGCCCCATAAGTGATAGTGAATTGACAACTACATTCCATTGACAGAGGCTGGCCTGATACTGAATTCATTTGTAAATCATTTTGACAATATTTCCTTAGGATTGCCTTGGAGAAGTAGTAAGAAGCTGCAATGAAAGTTTATTACTTGGTGGGGGTAGGGGCAGAAAAAAAAGAAAGTTTATGTACAGGAAAAAAGCTATCCAGCAGGTGGTGCCAAAGTAATGTCTCTGAAAGTTCTAATCTCTAATTTCAACACTTTTTGTCTCTAATTTTTTCTTTTAATTTATAAATCTACTTTTTCTTACCAAATGCCACTAAAAAAATTTGGAAATAAAATAAAAAAACTTTTCAAAAATTTACATAGTATGCCACTGTCCAGGCAAAACAGTTATTTTGGAATATGTTTAGTCATCTTCAGAATTAAAACCATAAGGCTTATAAGGGGCCTCTGAGATCTCTTTACAAATAAGGAAAAGAGGAACAGGAAAGTGTCACTGGCCACAGCTCCCTCAGGCCAGAGTCGAATTTCCTGCTGTCAGAGGGAGAGCGATGCCACTTGAGGGTTGAACTACATACATATCAAAACCTGAAATGCATAAATAGTCATAATTCTGATTCTCTTCTTAATTTGATAAGTGGAGATTTCCTTGAGATATAATGGATTCCAGAGAGTTAACAACAGTGTCTACATTTTATTTCAGCATTACTGAAAATACTGAAAATAAAATATTCTATTCCATAACTTTATCTTCCTTTTATAAAAGAAAGTTTGGGTATTTATATATCTGCATCCAAAGAATTATGTTAGATATTTGTATTGAGAGGAGAATAAACAAGTCGGCCTTTTCACTAGCTATAAACTTGCTCTGTTAATGATGAATTTATTCTTACAAAATACAATTGTAGATTCCAGGTTCTGATAATGGAGAAGTATCTTTTATCAGACTAACCCTTTCCATGGATTACAACTCTGGACAAAATTAGAATAACAACTACCTGAAGACATTGGAGAGAGACAAAAAGAAGGGAGATTGGAGGGAACTCAATGCTCGGAGGGAAAAACTGCACCTGGTAGATTTCCCATTTATATGGCACTGATAGCAGGTCACAGACTGTGCCAAGTGGGGAGATTAAACCCAGATATAAAACTTGCTATTTTACTGGTTTAAAACTGGAAGATAGAGCTCAAAACAAGCACAGCAACTGGAAAGTAAAAGAAGAATTACTGAGGAAGAGTGTTATGGGCTGAATATTTGTGGTCCCCCAAACTCAGATGTTGAAATCCTAAATCCCCAATATGATGGTATTAGGAGGTAGGGATTTGGGAATGTGATTAGGTTGTGAGGACAGTGCCCTGACGAATATGATTAGTGCCCTTATAAAAGAGACTGCCAAAAACTCTCTTTCTCCTTCTGCCATGTAAAGACATGGTGAAAAGATACTTATCTATGAACCAGAAAGCAGGCCTTCATCAGAGACCAAATCTGCCAATGCCTTGATCTTGAACTTTCCAACCTCCAGAACTGTGAGAAATAAATGTTTGCTTTTAAGCCATCTACTAATGGTATTTTTGCTATAGCAGCCCAAACGGACAGAGAGAACCAAAGAAGGCAAGCACGAAATTCTGTATATAGACTTCCAAAGTTACTGGCTCACCCTGAACTATGCATGTATGGGGCAGATGCAACTCATCTAAAGCTAAAAAAGTGGAACTGAGACTTCTGCTAACACTCACATAAAGTTTGGAACTTGATTGCAACCAAGTAAATTGCCTGCTTGAAAAAAAAAAAAACAAGTAATAAGGAGGTGGCATCAGAGAAAATGGCAGAATAAGGACCTCTGAAAGTTCGACCATTCATTAAAAAAAAATGATGAAAAAACTGGTAAAAACTTTCAGAATCAACTTTTTCAGAACTTTGGAATCAACTAGTCTTAAAGTAACCCAAGAAGCATTTATTCAAGGAAAATGGCTGAATATCACTAAGAATAGTGAACATTGTGGTATTTTAACTTGTCCTGGCTCCTTCCTCTGCTCCCTAGCTCAGCAGTAGTCTTGAAATATAATAGGCCACATTCCCAGAACTGGAAAGAGCAGGATGGAGGTGGATATTTTTCAGAGCTTCACTTCCAAAAAAATTGTCATTATTTGACTTGTCTGGTTGTTCCCTAGAAGACCCATTAGAAAAGCTTCTCTTTATTTGACTGAGGCATAGCTTTCCCAATGCTAAAAGTCTCTTTCCAGGGGATGCTTGTTAAAAACATTCATAGACACATGTTTTAATGGTGCAGCTGCCTGAGGCAATAAATAACAATCAAAGGAAACAATAAACTGACCAATGGCTGGGTATAGTGGCTCACACTGGTAATCCTAGCACTCTGGGAGGCTGAGGCTGGAGGATCACTTGAGGTCAGGAGTTCAAGACCAACCTGAGCAAGAGCGAGACCCTGTCTCTACTAAAAATAGAAAACATTATCCAGGCCTTGTGGCATGCACCTGTAGTCCCAGTTACTCTGGAGGCTGAGGCAGGAAGATCATGTGAGGCCAGGAGTTTGAGGTTGCAGTGAGCTACAATGATGCCACTGTACTCTAGCCAGGGTGACAGAGTGAAACTCTGTCTCAAAAAAAGAAAAATAAATAAATAAATAAAAATAACAAGATTGCTTACATGGAACTGAAGGACTTATCTTTACCTTTGACCTTGTCATTAGGTTTCTAGGATTATGTAGCATTTCATAGAAGATACCCAATTATTTTCATCCAAGATGTTGAAACACATTTACCTAAAGAAGAGCTTTCATTTATTAGAATGCTTAGAAAAGGGATTTTCTCATTAAGCAAGTTGACCAGAAAACTTTTTTAGATTCAACTTATTTTGGTAAAAGTATTTCCAAAAGGTATCACTTTTCCTTTTAGATAATTACAGTCAAGTGAAAATAAGTATATGTATAAACACTTTATTCCTTTTTTTGCTTTAGGTTTATTGAAGGATACAGTTCTTTGATATAAAATATATGGATCATTGAGTTACTAGATTTCAGGTCTCATTATTCTTAGCTTACATATTCAGTCATATTTTCTATCTCAAGGAGAGTGCCATAATGAAAAAGGGAGGCTAACCCAATTAATCAATAATTATTTATGTGTCCAATGGGTGCCTGACACTCTCCTGGACTCTGGTGAGTATCCTGTAGGTGGAAGGAAGTTGGGGAAGGGAAGGGAGCAGGTTAGAGCAAGGACATCAGCCTATCTGGAGCACAGAGCTATTTATTAAGCAGGGGCAGTATCAGATAAGCAGGGTGGGGCTAAGTGGAACACTGGGAAATCCAGGCCTACCTTGTGTAACTACATTCTGTTTCCATTAAGAGGCAGCCTTTTGAGAGAACATAATGTGACACAAAGAATGTAGCCATTGGAATTAGCGCTGGGTTTGAATTCTAGTTTCTATGACACACTGCTCAAACCTGTCAGTGGCTTCCTATTTCCTTAAACTCCGGAAGTCCTTTTAATTGTTTACAAGGCAGCAAGATGGGGCATGCTGGCTCCTGCCTGTAATCCTAGCACTTTGGGAGGCCGAGACAAGAGGATCCCTTGAGGCTAGGAGTTCAAGACCAGCCTGGGCAACAATAGCTAGACATGTCTGTACCAAAAAAAAATTGTTTACAGGGCCATATATAATCTGGCTCCCTACTATCTCTTTGGCCACTTCTCTAATCTTGCTCACTCTATCTAGCCACCCAGCTTTCTTGCTGTTCTGAGTATTCTTGCCTTGGCGACTTTGTACTAATTTACTCTCTTTGCCTAGACTGCTTCTCCTGCAGATAGCTGCATGGATTTATCTTCCTTTAGATCTCTGCTTAGTGTCACGTTATCAGAGAAGTCTCTCTGACCACACTATATAAACTGGTACCCTCTACCCACCCCTATCATTCCAGCCCTTACCTGAATTTATTTCTCTTTATACCACTTATCACCACCTGATGTATATTTATTATATATCTCTTTTCCTTAGAATGTAAGCTACTTGAAAGCAAGTATCTTCTAGGGCACAGAACAGGGTAGCTAGCAAAGGTACTCTACTCAAATGAATGAATGAGTTTTGTTAACTCTTCATGAGCCTCAATATGCCCATATATTGGGATGATAATACTTATTTAAAGTGTTGTTGGGTCAAATAAGGTAATGCTTATCAAGTACCTAGCCCAGTGTCTAGTACATAATAAGTGCTCAGTAAATGCTAATGCCTGTTCTCTTTCCTAAATTATTTTAATGGCCAACCAGTTGATAGCTTTAGTGGTACCCTGATTCCCATTTGACTTAGATAAGAAAGACATTCCACATGTTAGTAATGAAGAAAAGTGGTCATTTATATCATATATAATGCTATCTTAGCAGAATGTAGTGATTAAAGTCTTTATGGGCAGGGCGTGGTGGCTCACGCCTGTAATACTAGCACTCTGGGAGGCCGAGGTGGGCGGATCGCTCAAGGTCAGGAGTTCAAAACCAGCCTGAGCAAGAGTGAGACTCCGTCTCTACTAAAAATAGAAAGAAATTAATTGTTGGCCAGCTAAAAATGTATATATATATAGAAAAAATTAGCTGGGCATGTGCCACCATGCCCAGCTAATTTTTATGTATATACATATATATATATATTTTTTTTAGTTGTCCAGCTAATTTCTTTCTATTTTTTTAGTAGAGACGGGGTCTCGCTCTTGCTAAGGCTGGATCCAGCTACTTTTAATAGAAGACAATGAATGCTCTTAGAAAACAAGAAAGCAAACAAAAAATTATACAACTAATTTATGACCTCTGTGAATGCATAAATCTCTCCCACCCTCCCCACCAACCAGATAAAGAAAATGGAAAGCAAGGCACAAAAGAAATCAAGGGCTCTATTCCTGTTGTGAAATCAGTGAGGGACAGGGATGTTCACAGTCCCAGGCAGGCTGGGCTTGTGCTAGAGTAGTTCTCCCTATGAATAGATGATCATTTCTTCTGGTTCCTCTGGCCGTCTGCTTTCTTGGTCCAGGTTAGGGCTTTTTTTCTTTTTTTTTTTTTTAAAGACAGATGGGGCCTTGCTATGTTGCCCAGGCTGGATTTGAACTTCTGGGCTGAAGCAATCCTCCTGCCTCAGTCTCCCAAATTGCTGGGACAGCAGATGTATGCCGCTACTGTGCCCACCCAGGCGAGGGTTTCAAACTTCCAGGATTCAAACATGACCATTCCTAATTTTAGCACAATATCTAGGAAAAGGTAGAAAAGGCTGAACAAAACCATATTTATTTGACTATATCATGATATGTACAGTGTAGTTGAAAGAACACAGCCGTTGGCATCTGATGTACCTGGGGTTGAAAGAGTGCCCTGATATTTATTAATTGCGTACACTTATATAAGATACTTAACCTCTCTATATTTTCTCATCTGCAAAATGAAGGTATATCTACTTCAGACTGTTGCTCTGAAAATTAATAAAAGAATGTATAAAAAGCTCTTAGTATAGTGCCTGGCACATAAGGTGCTCAATCAGTGGTGACTTATTATTAATAATAAATGTACATTGTCTTTCCAAAAATGTTTGCTATAGAAAAATTACTGTGTATTGGTGGATTTCAATTTTTTATTGTTCCACACTGATATTTGGTATCAAGGTCCTTCCAGTAATGTTGAAATTTTTCACCAGTGCCGAAGGAGATCTGGAAAAATTAAGCAAATTTAGGGGAGGATGATAAACAAAACCACTCCATTCTACTTAGTGACATAGTTACTCTGTAGGAGAAAAGCAAACCTTATAATTAGTTTTTGGAGGAATGTATATTGGTTTTAATCATAGCATAGTTTCCATTAGTTGCATGTATTTACTCTGGATGTAGAGACCAGTGATCTGAGAAATAGGGAGTTCATGATGAATGTATTTTTCTTTTAAATAAATCTTTTTCCCTTCTCTCCCCAGCTGCTCAGATAAAGAATTTGATGAGCCAACTAGGAACTAAGCAGGACTCAAGCAAGCTACAAGAAAATCTGTGAGTATCTTCCTAACAAGGTTGGGTTTTGTGAGGGTACTTTGAGGACATACTTCATGTCCTTGCTGCATGGCAGCTTAGGTTTCAGGTCTGTGAAGTCAGAATGAGAGGCAGTGGGTCATGAGGTAAGAGCTATATCTACAAGAGGGGCGACCACATGTATTAATGGATTGTGATCTCTACTGCCTGTTATAGTCCTTGAACTCTGGTTATTGCTTCCCAGCAATAAACTGCTTGGGCAGTTTAGCAAAACAATTTAGAGAATTAGAAAAGAGGACTCCTACCACTTTTAAACTATTCGGCTTACAACTCTGCCTAAAATGAGCCTCCTCTTTGGCATAGGACTCCTGATGACCTAGTCTCATTGGATTTCCAGCCATAGTTGGCCTTCCATATTTGTGGGTTCTGCATCCATGGATTCAACCAACCATTGGTCAAAAATATTTGGAAAAAATAGGCCAGAGGCAGTGGCTCATGCGTGTAACCCTAGCACTCTGGGAGGCCAAGGCAGGAGGGTTGCTTCAGCTCAGGAATTTGAGACCAGCCTAAAGGAGAGTGAGACCCCCGTCTCTAATAAAATAGAAGAATTAACTGGGGATGGTGGCACTTGTCTGTAGTTCCAGCTACTCAGGAGGCTGAGGCAGGAGGATGCTTGAGCCCAGGAGTTGAAAGTTGCAGTGAGCTATGATGACGCCACTGTACTCTACCCAGGACAACAGAGCGAGACTCTGTCTCAACAACAACAACAACAGTAACAAAATATTTGGAAAAATAAAATTTCATCTCTATTAAATATGTACAGACTTTTTTCTTGTCACTATTCCCTAAACAGTGTAACAACTGTTTACGTAGCATTTACATTTTATTGGGTATTTTTTCTTTCTCTCTTTCTTTCTTTCTTTCTTTTTTTTTATTTTTAGGTATTTAAAGTATATGGGAGGGTGTGCATAGATTATATGCAAATACTACACCATTATATATCAGGGACTTGAGCATCTACAGATTTGATATCCATAGAAGGTCCTGGAACCAATCCTCCACAGATACCAAGGGACTGCTGTATATATAATATAATATTAGAAAAATGTATTCAGAATGACACAAGGAGAACCTGAGGGAGAGAATAGTAGACTGGTAGTAGGTACTCCTGATCCCCCTTTTTTTTTTTTTTTTGAGATGAGTCTCATTCTGTCACCCCAGCAAGAGTACAGTGGCATCATCATAGCTCACTGCAACCTTAAACTCCTGGGCTTAAGCAATCCTCCTGTTTCAGCCTCCCAAGTAACTGGGACTACAGGTGTGTGCCACCACGCCTGGCTAATTTTATCTATTTTTAGTAAAGACACGGTCTCGCTCTTGCTCAGGCTGGTCTCAAACTCCTGAGCTCAAGTGATCCTCCTTCCTCGGCCTTCCAGAGTGCTAGGATTATAGGCATGAGCCACCGTACCGGCCACTCCTGATTCTTTTTATCACATCCCTTTCAACTCCATTTCTGCTTTTAGAAGTTCTAATCTTCATCTTTAAAACATAGCAAACAATATTCTTTGTTTCCTATCCTAGACACTGTGAAGCAAAAGGATGACTGTTATTACTGTGAGCTTTTTCTGGGGAGATGTGAAATATCTCTGGATATTTTAGTACTCTCTGGGGTATTCAAGCCCCTGACTGATTCCCTCTTGTTTTTAATTCCCTTGTTTTTTATCCTGGAGGCCCATTAATAATTAGTAGTGTGGTGTCTTAGTTCATTTGGGCTACTATAACAAAATGCTATAAACTGGGTAGTTTATAAACAACAGAAATTTACTTCTTATAGTTCTGGAGGCCCAGAAGTCCAAGGTCAAGGTGCTGATAGGTACAGTGTCTAGTGAGGGCCTGCTTTTTCATAGATGGCTCCTTTTTGCTGTGCCTTCACTGGGTGGAAGAGGCAAGGCAGCTCTTTGGGACCTCTTTATAACAGCACTAATTCTATTCATGAGGACTCCACTCTGATGATCCAGTCACCTCCCAAAGGACCCCACCTCCTAATACCATTACTGTGGGGGTTAGGATTTCAACATATGAATTTTGGGGGGACCCATTCAGACCACAGCATATGGTTTCTCTGTCCTCCCTTAAAGCCTTTTTGGAAATGGCCAGAGAGTAGAAGAAACCATGAGTGAAAGGAGTTCTTTTTGTATTTCCACTACATTCTAATCCCACTTAATATATTACATATTCTTCTCTCTTTAATTTCCTTCCCTCCCTACTCTGTATGTATTTTTAAACAGCCCAGGGCTTCTTTGTTTTGGAGGTAAAAGCCAGAAAGTCAAGTATAAAGAGTAGGTAGGGAGCTGAAAATAAAGCTGAAAAAGAACCAGCTTTAAGCAAGAGTGTGGGAATAGATCTTTGGAGGTTGTTCCCTAGGGTGGCTAGGAAGCTATGCTTTTCATGTACATTTCATCCAGCCACCTGTGCCTGGATTCTAGGCAGTGGACTATGACAGACACTAACCATGCAGAACTCCTGGGCAATTTTATGGGAGAATTCAGTGTGTTAAAACCATTAGATTTAGGTGTCGGTGGCATAATTTGCTCTTATGTTTTTATGAGAACTGCTGATATGCTTTTCTTTTCTCCCCAAAGAGTTTTTAAAATTCCTGATTTGTGCTTCCCTTAGCAGGTGTCATTGAAGCAGGTTCTTTCTGCTCAGTTATGTGAAGATGTCTTGAAGTGGGTTTACCTGGGTAATATTTATGAAATTTCCTTGTGAATCTGGACATCTAGGGGACCATTTCTTCAAATGGCCCTTCATTCTCTGCATTGTGAGACACTGTGAGAACACAGTGATTCTGAGCATAACTGCTGTCAAGAAGTGACAATATCCTGAAACCTATCTTTTTCTCTCTTAGGCAACAGTTACAACACTCCACAAATCAGCTCGCCAAGGAAACGAATGAATTGCTGAAGGAGTTAGGGTCCTTGCCCCTTCCCTTATCTACTTCAGAACAGGTTGGTATTTTCTGTTTTGTTTGTTTATTAGTAGGAAAGAACTTTGTATTAGTAGAAAGGCAGTATGTCAAACAAAAATTAAGTGGGCTTTGGTGCTAGGTACACCTTTCTGAACCTCAGTTTCCTTGTCTGTGAAGTGAGGGATGTGTGACTGTTGTGACGACAGAAAGAATGTATGCACCAAACCTGGCAAAGTTCCTGGCATTTAGTAGGTACTCAGTATGTAGTGGCCACTGCTATTATTAATAACATCATTAATAACCTTAATAAAATGGGTTTGACTGATGAGCAGTCTCAATGTTTGCATCTTTTGGGATTTGTCTAGCAGCTTTATGTTTGCAGGCTTGGTCCTGGTTTGTTTTGTATGCAGTATCTATGAATTTTAATCAAATGCTGTTCTTTCATATTTTGCAATCACCTTCATGTCCCATCATGAGTCATTCACAGGTCTCAGGTTAAAGAAATGCTCAGAGAAAAAGATTTCTCTATTCAAGTCATTTTGTTCAGTGGCCATTTAAATTCTTTTTAACAACTTTTACTGGGATTCATTGTTCCCTTAATGTGCCGTGTCTTGTCTTGACACATTCTGAAGTCAGATGTGTCCCATCCATCATTGTGGCTTGGCTGTTATACCTCTCATTCATGGTCTACCTCAGATCTCTTCCTGGAAAAAAAGGTTCTTCATCTACCTTAGCTCATCAGGATTCTATTTTGCTTCTTTTAGCTTCATTATCATTCATGGGGACACTTAACTTATATTGCTTTTTTTTTTCCCTGAGAGCCTATGGAAATGCATGCTTTTTATTATTGAACTTTTTAAATGATGACGTCCTATCTCTGATGGTTCTGAAGACAAAGCCTTCAATTTCCCTATCCTGGATTGGTGGTGTTTTTATTTATTTATTTATTTATTTATTTATTTTTGGACAGAGTCTTTTTCTGTTGCCTTGGCTAGAGTGCAGTGGCGTCATCATAGCCTACATAGACTACAATGTCAAACTCCTGGGCTCAAGTGATCCTCTTGCCTCAGCCTCCTGAGTAGCTGGGACTACATGTTTGTACCATGACACTTAGCTAATATTTTCTATTTTTAGTAGAGTGAGGGTCTCACTCTTGCTCAAGCTGGTCTGAAACTCCTGAGTTCAAGCTGTCCTCCAACCCTGGCCTCCCAGATTGCTAGGATTATAGGCATGAGCTGTGGGTTATAGCTACTGGAACATGAAATCATTTTTGTGTATTGTGATCGGCATTTTTAAAAACTGAACTAGAGTATAACTATCAGTGTGTGTACCATGTAACAAGGGTGACTATTGTTGCATGAAACTTTTATTTCATATATATGTGCATATATGGTATTAGGTCATGATGTCAAATTCTTACTGTGAGTCTCTGTTAAATAAGTTTGAAAAGCATTAGTTTAACCCAGAAAAGCTATTCTGTGTGGCCTACGTTCAGTCTGGAGTTTTGGCATACTTTTGCACAAAAGAGAAGAGCCTAGACTAGATGTTTTGTCATCCTGCTACAGAGTAGCTATGGTAAAAGGTAATCTTAATGTAATTACCTTTTGATTGTCTATGTTTGGGCTATTTGTTTTAGTCATTACTCTTGCTGATGTTTCAATTGTGGGCCAGTTCTTCCTTGCCATCCAGTGTGTCCATATTGTTCTCAAATTACCCCCTTTTTCCTCCCAGCTGTGCATTTGGAGAATACACACTTGTAGATAGTTTTTATAGTAATAAAAAGGAGTCTTAGGGTCTGATGCAGAATAATCAAAGTACTTAGGAGTTAAATAGTAGACTAAGCAAAATATAAATAGAAAGTTAAATCTGCTACCAAAACAAAATTCACCAAATGGATTCCAAAACCAAATAGAAGTTAATTTTTGGATTATGCATGCTATTGTTCCCTTCCATTAGCTTGGATCATTAAGAACATGAAATAGATCGACAAACATAAGCTCTCTGGTGAAATACAATTCCTTGATTCCCTTCCTCCTATTGTGCTGAGTACGCTTTTGTCTTTCTACTGTTTCTTTATCTAGTTAATCTTAGAACCATCACCCATCTTTTCACTACTGTCCTGTATATATCAAATCATACGACTTACAGTTTTTTTCACATACTTACGTATTATCATCAGTGACCTAGTTACCAAATTCAGTGACTTTTTTTGAGTTTTTTTTTTACTTTTCTTCTCTATTTCCTTTGATCCTCTTGCCCATCCTGTCTCCACTGAAACTTTCTTCTTTCCACGATGCTTTTTCATTCTGTCCCCTAACTCTGGAGATCCCCAGGTTGAGTCTCAGCCTCTTTCTCTGCCTCTGTATCCTCCTAAAAGTGGACATGCCCCACGGCTCTGTCATTGAGTCTCTAATTTTTTTACTCTGTATTTTTTCCCTCAGGAATCTTACCTACTTTTATGACTCCCCTTTCATCTTTATGATCATGACCTCCAGATCTTTTTCCAACCCTAGCTCCTAAGCCTCTAAATACTTGGCTCATGTCACCAATTCCTGTTCTGCATCTCTTCCTGAATATACTACCTTCATATAAAATTTAATGAGTTCCTCATGTTTCACCCAAATCCCTTAACTAAGTTGATTGACAATACAAAAGTTTGTACCTTTTGACCTAATATTCCCTCTTATGCAAATTTGTCCTAAGGAAAAAAATTCTGAAGAAAAAAAACCCAACTGTACATATTCTGGAGCCAAATTTCCTGGATTTAAATCCCACCTTTGCCACTGTGTGATCCTGGGCAAATTACATAACCTCTCTTTATGCTTTGGTTAGACTCATGAATAAATGTTTGGTTCTAGCCAAACCATCTCCTTATAGATCCTCTTCAGATTTCTGCCATCATGCCTTTGCTGACACTGTTCTCTTGCTTGGATTTGCTTTACATCTTCTTTCTGCTTATTCACGCTTTACTCTTCTCAGCGTCCACCTCCCTGAGGCCTTTCCTGACCACCTGAGTCCTTACTGATTCCTGCCTCGGAATTCCTATATTGCTAATTGTATATAGCAATTATTTATAATGACTGTTACTTGTCTGTTTATATCCTTTATCTACAAATAGATTGTAAGCTGTTTGAGGTCAGGGGTGAGTTTTTCTTCTGTGTTCTTAGGACAGGGCAAGTGCTCTTAGTATGTATTTTTTGAGACATAAAAGTAACAAGCTTAGTAAAGGCAGATAAAGAAAGTACTTGTCAAGGTCTTATGAATTTTAAATCTCACTATAAAAATGCTGTAAAATGATTATACAGTTTTCAGGGAAGCTGTGAACTCACTAAAGATCAATAGAATTTTGACGTTTTAGTAAAAACTATTCTCTGGATCCAGTCTGAGTCCAAAGGAATTTATTCTGCTTTTAGATTTTCTAGGGAACCAAAAGTCTGAGTTGCTATTCCTTCTGAAATTGCAAAGTAAATGAAACCCAGTTCCAGGTATGTCAGAATGAAAGAAGGGAAATTCTTACTTGGTCTATAGTTTTAACCAAGGCTTTGAGCTAGCAAAGAGCAAATTTATTAACTTATGGAAGAGTCTACTTCATAATAATTTTCATAGTTGGAAACCTTTAAGTGGTATAATTTTGCTTTTAATGGGAATTAAAACCAAATGATTGAGTTAATGTGAAATTTCAAGTCTTTCTTAATTTCCTTAGCGCCAGCAGAAACTTCAGAAGGAACGCCTCATGAATGACTTCTCTGCAGCCTTAAACAATTTCCAGGCTGTGCAGAGAAGGGTATCTGAAAAGGAAAAGGAGAGTATCGCCAGAGCAAGAGCTGGATCTCGTCTTTCTGTAAGTTGATTTCTAAAGGAAGACCTTTGCAATTTTAGGATGCTCTTTCCAAAGTTGTTTTTTTTCTCTTTGATCATTAGCCTTTGTTTACTGTCACCCCAAATAACACACATATACATTAGCTGCTGTGAAAATGTCAGATTAGAATAATCTATGTAAAAAATATGTGTCCATATTGTCAGTGACTAGAAAGGAATATGTATGAGGGTTAAAAAATATGGGAGGTAGAATTATATAAGGTGTAATTTTCTTTTTCATTTTGTTATGGTAGTTTTATGTTAAAAACTTGAAAAAAAGATGAATCTGTTTCTTAGAATATAACAGGCTAGAGTGTTTGGACTAGCCCTCTCTTTTTGAAAAGAAGTATCAAATACTGGCTTTTGAAAACTCAACTTCTTAAAAGTATCAAAGAGCCATGAAAATATTAAGGTCAAAATTTAAGAGAGGTGTTGCACTGAAACTGTATTTACAACTGAATATATTTACTGAAGGCAAACTTGAACTGCATTTTTAATGTCCTCATGACATGAAGTGGATAAAAGTCAAAGCCCAGGGTCCACACAAGATGGAGAATATAAAAAAAGGCACTTCTCAAATTAAACTGGCCCTAAAAGACTATATCCTCAGGGTATAGGTAAGCAAAAATTAAGCTCTCCTTTCCCCCAGCTGATTGCAAAAAGGCTACATTAGCACCGAACTAAGCAGATGGTGAAGGAGGGCAGGAGGGAGGGGAAATTCAGACTATATGTTGTACCACAAAGTAACCTTCAGGCAGATTTACTGTGTAAATTCATACTACCTGAATGGTCCAAAGCTTCAAGCTTCAAGTGGTCCTGGACTAGTAGAGCATCTACACACTAGGCAGAAGCAAACACAAATTCTCTCTGTGGAAAGACACCTTATGCTAGCCCTGAAAGAATACTCTGAGGCGATTTTTCAAGGACAATGAGTAGCACACAGTTAAAAATAATAAAGTACACAAAGAAACAAATTAGCCTAAACAAGAACTAGGAGAAATAACAGTGGAGTGAAATATACCTAAGAAGACTTTGCATATTAGAATTATAAGGCATTTATACTCCTTGCATTAAAAGAAATAAAAGAAAAACTTGAAGACATTTGTAGGAAACTATTACAGAAAGCTTTGAAAAAGTATGAAAAGGATTTCTAAAATTGAAAGGTATGATATGGAAAATAAAAATTTAATGAATGAGTGGTTTAACTAGAAAATTGGTTAGAAGATATTATCCAGTAGCACAGGTTAAGAGGTGACATTTGTAAGAAAGATCATAAGAAATGGAGAATGGAGTGAAAAGATGTAAAATAATTTTAATTGGAGTAACAGAATGAAATTAGAGCAAACATAGAATGCAAGTGGATATTTGAAGAAATAATGACTGATAATATTTCAGAACTGATGAAAGACACTAGTCTATAGTTTCAAGAAGCCTAACAAATCCCAAGGAGGGTGAAGAAAATCTCGCATTTAGATATATCAAAGAGGCTGGGCGGGGTGGCTCACGCCTGTAATCCTAGCGCTATGGGAGGCCGAGGTGGGAGGATCGCTCAAGGTCAGGAGTTCAAGACCAGCCTGAGCAAGAGTGAGACCCCATCTCTACTAAAAATAGAAAGAAATTAGCTGGACAACTAAAAATATATTGAAAAAAAATTAGCCGGGCATG
>CAUYRT010063825.1:0-44981 GCA_963574885.1 Lepilemur ruficaudatus | reverse complement strand
CGGGCATGGTGGCGCATGCCTGTAGTCCCAGCTACTTGGGAGGCTGAGGCAGAAGGATTGCTTGAGCCCAGGAGTTTGAGGTTGCTGTGAGTTAGGCTGATGCCACGGCACTCTATAGCCCGGGCAACAGAGTGAGACTCTTTTCTCAAAAAAAAAAAAAAAAAATAAGAATGATTATACAGGTGTCAAACTCAGATACCCGTAGGGACCAGGCAAGTGAAATAAATGTCAGACTTCTGGGTTGTAACACCACAGGAAGGGAACTGTCACCACCCAGACAGGACATGTCCCTTAATAAGGGCATTAGAAGAAAAATTGTGCTGATGACAAATGTGTCTGGTGGCTGGTGATACTAGAGAGCTGGGCTTAGTTAGGGTTTAAATTTTCTGAAAACTATCAGAACAACCTTTAAATTTGAAGAAAAAAGTGGGACCAAAAATGTTCAGATCATAGACATCCAGTTTGGTTTTTCTGTTGATTAATATGTGTTTTTTATTTAAATGCTTTCCACATAGTGCACAGATTTCTACATTTAAAGACAAATCTTCTTCAGTTCCACCTCTGGTATCAAGTGGAGTCAATGTTGCTTCACAAACAACTGTTCCAACACCTCAGAAGACCCAGGGAAATGAACACAGGGCTCAATTGCCAGATGCTTCAGATTCTGTTAGGCAAATGCTCCAAGATGAAATGTTTAAATTAGTTCAGGTGAGCACATCTCTAAGTAAGTAAATTTACACATGATATATGTAAGGTTTTAAAATATTAACAAACTTCCAAAAATGGACAAGTTAAAATTAAATTGCAGCCATTTATCTGCTTTTGGCACTCTATTTGTCATTCAAAAGTTCATAACTTTTCAGGCTGGCATTGTGGCTTACGCCTGTAATCGCAGCATTTCGGGAAGTTAAGATGGGAGGATCGCTCGAGACGAAGTTTGAGAACAGCCTGGGCAATATAATCAGACCTGCCTCTACAACAAAATTAAAAATTAGCCAAGCGTGGTAGTGTGCACCTGTAGTCCTAGCTGCTTGGGAGGCTTAGGCGAGAGGATCTTTTGAGTTCGAGAGTTCCAGGTTGCAGTAAGCTATGATTGCGCCACTGCACTCCAGCCTGACAACAGAATGAGACCCTGTCTCAAAAAATTTTTTTTTCATAATTCTAGGACTAGAGTCTAGGCTAAGCTACCTAATTACTTCTCACAATGGCTTTTTTTATACTGAGCTCTTTGGGTTGCAGCTGCTCACAAAATGCCTGGCGGGTAATCAGACCAGACCAGCAGGCTCCTGCTCAAAAGTATCCAAAGTTTAAATTTTCTAAACCAGGCTGTCACAACATATTTCTTATCCACGGACCAAATTTGGTCTTGGGTTGAAACTGTCAGCTGCATTTCAAATTACTTTTTTCTTCGACTTCCATCATCTTTATCTTGCCTGGCTATCTTTTTTTTTTTTTTTTTTTTTTTTTTTTGGTCTACCAACAATTTTTAATTATTTCTATTTTCTTTTTTATCCTTCAAATGTTAATTTCCCTCAAATTTAATTCTCTGCTCATTTGTTCTGCAGTCACTTCCATATTCCTTTATGTGATGTAATATGCCGTTTTTATATTGATGATTCTTGGCACTAATTTCCTCTTTGCACTTATGGGCCCTGGTGAGAATACTTTTTCAGTATGTCCTCCTGTCCCATGAAACTTACTGAAACTGATTTTATTCTTATTTTCCCAGTCTCTCCTTTCCCTTTTCTGTTTAGTAACACTACCTGTTCTACCAGCTTAACATTTTAGAAATATTTCTCAAACTGTGTCTTATGGATTACCTGGGGACTTTCTTGGCCACTGTCCTGTATATTTAACAAGTTTTCCAGATAATTATAACGCATGCAAAAGATTAAGAATCACTATCTTAGAGAGTCACCTTTTCCTTCTTTCATTAACCTTGCCAAGTGTTTTACTGTGTTCTCTGGATTCTTTTGCCCGTACTATGTCAATATAGAGATTTGCTATTTCTATAGCTATAGCCAATCTTCGATTCTTAGTATTTCATACTTCCATTGTCTTATGTATGCATTTTCTAGAATACTTTCTTCAGATATTATTTTAATACTATTATTTTCCTATTTTAAAATCTTCAGTAAATTTCAGGTACAAATTTGTATACTGTATGATACCAATCCTGTTTTAAAAGTATAAAGAGAGTAAAAGGAAATAAACTAAAATGTCAGTACTGGTTATCTTTGAGGGTAGGATTATGAATGATATTTATTTTATTTTTTTAACTTTCTGTTTTGTCTCATAATAAATGTGTGTTTCTTTCATAATTGAAGGGAAACAACATTTTTTTTTAACCTGCATTGTTTCCCTGTTGTTTTGTTATATCAAGTGAAGATTCTTCTGTTGATCTTCAAAGACCCCACTACCAGCCTTTACTTTCCCTCCTTTCCTACCTTACTCTCACAAATCCAATGGTTCTCAGATCGGGATCCCTGGACCAGTAGCATCTACATCACTTAGACCTTGGAAATACAAATTTTCAGGCCCCCGTCCCATACCTGTTGAATCAGAAACTCTTTGGATGAGGCTCAGCAGAGAGTGGTTTAACAAGTCCTCTAGGTGATTCTGATGCATGCTGAGGTTTGAAAACCACCACACTAGCCTACCTTTTCATTATCCCTGCTATAAATCTCCTGCTCTAGCTAAGCCAATGTGTATGCTGGTGAGTCTCAAGTTTTTCTGCATATGATCTTAATGAATACTGATACTGGCTCCCATCCCCAGACATTCTGATGTTATTATGGGATGGGATCTGGCCACTGGGACTTTTTAAATACTTCCTAAGTTGATTCTAATGTGCAGCAAAGTTTGGGAACCACTTGTGCCTGATTTTGTCTTTCACCCAGCCAGCTCTTTCAAGAGAATCCCTTGCTCTTCACTTAGTATTACTCTCTGCCCTTCTCTTTCCTGAAAACTGTTCAGAACAAACTTATTCTGAGAATCCTTTAATTATCCCACCCCATCAGATCACTCTTTATGATCCTTGGGATGTTTTTGTAAACTGGTTTACAAATACTCCGAAGTCTCATTTGTGAGTCAGTGTTCATATTCTCAGTTAACAGGAAGCTTTACTTTTTTTCTATTTTTAAAAATCTCTTTGCCATGCCTCCTGCTCAGCAATCATGAGTCTGATGGATACTGAGACAAAGGTGTGATTGTTGTATTCAGGTGATTGTTGTTGATTCCTTAGATTCTTTTCGTTGTATTTTAAGATATCTGTGTAATTTTTTATTTATTCTAGCTACAACAGATCAACTTCATGAGCCTAATGCAAATAGTAGGATCATCCTTTGCTAATATCCCAGATATACATCAACTCCTACAGCAGTCTCAGTCTGTGCATTTGGGGGGAAGCCAAGTCTCAAACCCCACCGGAAGAGGGTGTGGTGATGTTGAAGACAGCAGCAGAAATCTTAAGGAGCGATTTTTCATTAAACCACAGTCCATGGAAGAGTATACCAGACAGCCTGGCAAGAACAGCCTCCACTACCATGAAGGAATTATCCAATCTGCTCAAACTAGTCATGGAAATGTACAGGTGATACATATAAAAATGCCATTAATGTCCTAGTAGTTTAATCGCTAGGGTTTCTTTTGTCATTTGGATAATTTTTTTAAGCAATTATCACATTGTATCCTCTCTAAAACATACTGGACACCTTTTAAAAAACAAGAAATTTCTAATATATCCTAAACTTATATAGTATCTTCTTTTCTCTTCCAGAATGTTCCACGTGAGTGTATTCCTTTATGTCAATTAGATGGCCAACCTAAAAAGAGAGGACTAACTCCAACATCTCAAAACTCACCTCCCACTTCGTTTTCTCCAGCTCCTAGCAATACTCACCTCCACCTTTTGTCTACACCTTCTGTTGTTCAAAAGATACCTAGACTTATCCCACCTGCAAAAACTTCTAGTCCTAGTGATGGTTTTCCTTTGCTTCAATTTCAGCCTAACCATGAATTCAAGCCCCTTTACTTACATACAGGAAGAGTTCCACAAGTTCCCTTTAGGCCTCTGCCACAACCAAGAGAGGCTTGGGAATTATCTGATTCCTGTCAACCTGCTTTGCCACAGAAAGTAATGCATACTACTTCAATATCCCATTTGAATTTAAGCCAGGATAATAATGAAGCCATAAAAAAAGCAGTTGAGCAGAAGAAATGGGAAGAAAGTATAATTACAGAAATTCCTAAGCATGTGAACTTGGATCAATATGTTGGACAAGAAAACTGGACAACTCAACAGGACTCTTCAATATTTATAAAACCAAAAAAAATACTTGATATTAAGCCAGGGCCCCTGGAGATGTTTCCTCACAGTTCCTTTGGACTTCCATTATTACACTTGCAACTTAAACCTCCTTTTATATTTTCATCAAGCTCAAGAGCCTCAGTTACAGTTCCATCAGTACCTATCAGAACTGTAGCAGAAGAAAGAAAATACCCAAGACTATCATTACTTCATCCATGTCTGTCCCCAGAAAATATGGTAATGAACTTTTGCATGGTGATGCAAAATAGAGTCCTGCATTTTTTAATACCGTAAAACTATATATGGTCAATGAAATGCTCTTGCACATTTACAAAAAATAATGCTTCTTTTATAGAGAATAGCATATGAAATCAGGTTGAAAGTAATAATTATGTATTTTAAACGTTTTAGATCTTTCCTGTTCATCAAGACTAAAATTTACTAGACTATTATAGATATTTCTTCTGCTTAGAGAAGAAATAAGTAAAATAAAATTACTAGGTGGTCCTGTTTGTGTTTGTGTGTGTGTGTGTGTGTGTGTGTGGAGAATGAGATCAAGTGAATGCACATACTGCTTGAGGTTCCTAGAAATTATGATATGGTTGTCTTCAAATCTGTTACAGATTAAAATTGTTAAATAAACCAAATCTGTTAGTAGTAGTGCATGTAATAAAATAATAGCTTTATAAACCCACCAAATCTTTAAAGGTATAACCTTTGATTTATGCAGTTCGAATTGTTTAATTTCATAGGAGAGCAATACTATCTTAGGGAGGTAATTTGAGCATTTCATTTTCTAGTGCACTTTTTAGACTTGAAGATGGTGCTGGGAAAAGAAATGGTTATTCCTTAGAAAAAATACTTACCATGCCTCCTTTTCTTCTGAACATCTTGTCAACAGAAGAGAGAAAATTAAACAAGTGGAAAGGTAGACATTTTGAGAAGAATTTTTTTAAAAAATTTTATCCTAGAATAATGTAATGAACTCCCATGTTGCCATCACCCTGCTTCAGGGATTCTCAGCAGACTGCTGATCTGCTCCATCCACAGTTGTCATGTCTCTCCATCCTCCCTGTTACAAATCACTTTTAATTAAACGCCAGACATAATATCATTTCATTTATAATTGTAAGAAGGAATATTTTTAGTATGGAAATGAAATTAAAAAGATGAGGACTTCTAGCTTAATTTCTGAAGTAGGATGACCCAGTTTAAACTTTCACTATTTAAAAATCACTTTTTCTCTAAGATATGGATACTCATCTTAACCAGATCAAGTCAGTTTGTTATATTTGATTTATTCTGTCTCTTATATATCTTAGTCTAATTTAACCAAATGTTTTTTCTCAATTTTTTAACATACTGCATAATTGAGTTTGTAATTCGTTATTATTATGCTTTGTTTCTTTCCTGTAGTACAAAGAGCTGCAACTTATTCCACTTGAAAACCTCACTGCATTTAAACAAAGACAACAGAAACTAACACCTAATTTATTTGAACAAGGTGATTCTGGACACCTTCAACTACTAAAGGTCAAAATAGAGGCATCTGAAATAAGACAAGGAAAGGACAGTAAAAAAAGGCAAGTTTTAAATGAAATTTTATTTGATAATATCAGGTACCAGCAAGTTCATTATCATTTACAATCATACCGTTATAAAGGTGGAAGTCATCTAGTTCAGCCCCCTAACCTATGCACAATTGCATATTTATTTTCCTTGTCAAGTGTCATGCTTTTGAACACATCTTACAATGAGGAAAATTCCTGTATTTTAAGTTGAATACTGTCAATTTTTCCATTTTACTTTGGAATTTTTCCCCCCACTCTTAACTGGAGGACTCTTTTACATGTTTCTATGATAGAATGAGCAGTTATCATTTGCAGCACAAATACTTGGTATCATGTGATATTCCATTGTTCAGCAGTCCCCCCCTTATCCACAGAGGATATGTTCTAAGACCCCCGTGGCTGCCTGAAACCACAGATCCTACTGAGCCCTATATATACATACATACCTGTGATAACATTTAACTTATAAATTAGGCATATTAAATATTTAACAGTAATAATAAAATAGAACAATTATAACTATAGTGTAATACAATTTATATGAATGTGGTCTCTCTCTCTCTCAAAATATCTTATTGTACTGTAATCATCTATTTTCAGACTGTGGTTGACCTTGGTAACTGAAATTGTGGATAAGGGGACCACTGTACTGTGTAACACTTTGAACCAATATTTATTGTTATTCATCGTCCATCATGTTCTCCAGACTCTTATAGTAAGCAGGGGAGTAGGTGATATAAATTGTTTTAGGTCACTAAGAAATGTGCACGTAAAAAGCAAAGCTGTGACTTCTAATGAAGAGAACTTATTATAGTGTTTTGTTGCTAATAATGGCTGTTCAATATTGGTAGATTATTACTGAGTCTAGAAAATGCTTTTAAAATTTCACATTTGTCAGACAGAGCGTGTCTTATTACCATTCCAGAAATGGTTCTTTCCTTCCACCTTTTCCAGGTATTTTCTTTTTAAAGTAAGTCTTCCTCTTAATATTTTGGAACCTCTTTCCTCCTTGCTGGGATTTCGCTGAGGGGACTAAATGTGTACTTAACATTTTCAAATAGGCAAATGGGGGTATCTGATAGTGTTTTGAATCTGCAGAAAAGAGAGTTTGAAAATTACCTAAAAGGTGTAACCCTGTCCTGAGATTCCAGTGCCTTAAAAAAAATAGTTCAGTAGTAAAAGAACTAGAAAAGTTTCATATTTCTTTGATTTTTTTGCTTATATTTGCTTATATTATATCAGAATATTTTGCTAATTTAATTAAATGCTATTGAAAATAATTTATTGTAGGCCAGGTATGGTGGCTCATGCCTATACTCCTAGTATTCTGGGAGGCCAAGGCAGGAGGATCACTTGAGGTCAGGAGTTTGAGACCAGCCTGAGGAAAAGCAAGACCCTGTCTCTACTAAAAAATAGAAAAAATTAGCAAGGCGTGGTGGTGCACGCCTGTAGTCCCAGCTACTCAGGAGGCTTAAGCAGAAGGATCCCTTGAGCCCAGGAGTTTGAGGCTGCTGTGAGCTAGGTTGATGCCACGGCACTCTAGCCCAGGCAAGAGAGCGAGACCCTGTCTCAAAAAAAAAAAAAAAAAGGGAAAAGAAAATAATTTATTAACATAATTTTGATATCTGTTTCTCTGCCTGGCATGATACAAATGAAAAACTGATGTTACAATAAATAGTAAAAGTATATTTTATGCTATTGTGTTTAACAGGCAGAGGAGAAGAGCAGAGAAAGAGTTGCAAGAAAAAGGATCTGAAAAACTGAAGAGAAAACCAAGTGTGACTTTTCGACCAGAGGATTCCATCATTAATAATGACGACTCAGAAATCATTAAGAAACCCAAGGTATAGAATAACTAGTATAGATTCTTCCTTGATTTGTATGTACACAGAGTTTAGTATGTCTTTGTGGTTTATGTAGTCTGATTTCTGGAAGCTTCAGATTATAATTAGGAGAATCTTTACATCATTCAGTACATAAATCCCTGCTACTTCTCTCCACAGAACAGTGGACATTCACAACAATAGTAGTTGTGAATGTCAAAAACAACTTGATGGAAAATCAAAAACTGCAGTTTAGGGTGCCTGCCTGTGTGACTCTTTCATATTTGAAATCATTCTTTGCTTTTTTCTGTGACATCTTAATGCATATAATATGTTATTTGGGCTTCTCCTATTGCAGTTTCACTTATCTCTGAGGTTTCTCTAGGATTTTCTCTAGGTTTGTTATGTAACCTGTATTTTAAGTCAGGTCATTTTAAACATACCTTCTAAATTTGATAACTGTCTATTTAGCTATTTTTGCAACAATAGATTAAATAAACAGAAACATAGTTTTTTTTACACTGATTTTTTTTTTTTTTTTTTTTAGAAACAGTCTAAATGTGTTGCCTAGGCTAGAGTGCTGTGGCGTCAGTCTGGCTCACAGCAACCTCAAACTCCTGGGCTCAAGCGATCCTTCTGCCTCAGCCTCCCGAGTAGCTGGGACTACAGACATGTGCCACCATGCCCGGCCAATTAATTTCTTTCTATTATTAGTAGAGATGGGGTCTTGCTCTTGCTCAGGCTGGTTTCAAACTCCTGGCCTTGAGAAATCCTCCCGCCTCAGCCTCCCAGAGTGCTAGGATTACAGGCATGAGCCACTGCGCCCGGCCTACACTGATTTTTTTAAATGTACACTTTTTTAGTAGGTACTCAAGAAGCATGTCTGGTGGCACTTAGCAAAAATGTTGAATCCATGAAAGATTTTGACAGGACAGGGGTACTATTTGAGTATCAAAGCTACTCTGTAGTGGAGAATTGCACATAGTAACTTAATAATTATACATTAAATTGGTAATGCTCTGTTTTATTATTTAACTTGTGAATTTCATGAACTCTTTTGTAGAGTTACTTTGATAGAGAAAATAATTTGACAGAATAATTATGCCTAGAATGATAGCAATGGAACCTGTACCTGAGAATTCAGCAATCTTCATAGCTATTGAGTATTTTTTCCAAATTAATAAATGTCTTTCAGTTAATTGTAGATTAATCATTTGGCAATTCATTTAGGAACAACAAGAACATTGTGGTTCCCAGCCTTTGGTTGACTTTGACATTCCTTTTGGTATGTATATGTGTGATTAATGTAATATCTAACTTTAGAGTTATAATCAGCTTTCTAGAAATACATGCAATATAAAAATGAGACTAAATTATTTTCATGTTATCTTTGACTAGATGTGTGTGTGTGTGTGTGTTTGTGTGTGTTTTGATATGTTTTCTAGTAAAGCAGTGGTTGATGAACTATGGCCTATAAGCCAGATCTGGACCATGCTGTTTTTGTAAATTAAGTTTTATTGAAACAGCCATGCCAATTTGTCTGTGTATTGTGTAAGATTGCTTTCACACTGCAGCAGGGTGGAGTAGTTGCAAAAGTAACTATCTGGCTCACAAAGCCTAAAATATTTTCTAACTGTCCCTTTACAGAAAAAGTTTGCTGACCTCTGCAGTAGAGCTATGTAATTAATTAGAATCTCAAATAAGGTATATGAGGTCTAAAAGAAAATTATGGAAGAACATGCCTAGTATTGAATTCATCATCGAAAATGCATACACATTAAAAATAGAGAGGAGTCGGTTCAAAAAAGAGAACTCAGTTACAGATAGTAAATTATTTCCCTTATCCAATTGGTCAGTTTATTTCTTGCCCCTTGAATGTATATATTCCCTAAATCTTTCCCCTCAGCAATTCATTCTCTCTCTCTCTCTCTCTCTCTCTCTCTCTCTGTCTTTCTCTCTCATTCACTTACTCTTGTGCTAAGAGGGTCATTCATTCTAATGATTCAACCCCTACATTTTTTGATTATACTCAAATATACATATAGTCTCTGTCATATTTCTTTACAACTGTCACCTTAAATTCAATATGCCCAAATTTTAAATTGGTGTCTTCCTGTTAGTGATATCACCATTTTATTTATTTTTGCCTTGAAAGGCACCCTTGATTTGTCTGATCTCCCTTCTCCTGCATTCACTTAGTCCTTGCCCTGGTCGTCTGTTCCTCTCTCTGTGCTACTGCCCTGCCATCAGGCCTTTGCTCCCTCCCCAAAACCAAGTAGTCATTTCCTAACTCACCTGCTTAGCCTCAGTTTTTCTGCTTCCTAATCCATCTGGCATTCTTCTTTCCTGCCCACTTGTCTTAAAATGACTTAATCTTTTTCACTCTAGTGTGATTTTTGTTTCACTTTGTAATGGTAATACATGCTTATTGGTGAAAATTTAGAAAATACGAATAGGGAACAAGAAGAATATTAAGATTTCCCATCATCTCTCTATCTAGAGATAACCAGTCTTAATGTTCTTTCAGACTTTATTTTATGAACATCCCTACACATATATATCTGTATATATTTGCAGATATATATGTAGAGATAGTCATCAATTGACACAAATTCTTCCTGCATTTTTTATAACTTAACTTATCTTTACATACTAAGATGAGAATGTTCCCATATCATAGATATTCTTCTGTGATGTTATTTTTAGTGACAGCATAGTATTCCAGTGGCTATGTCTTGTACCATCCCTAATGACAACAATTCTCCAACACCGACTGGATGTCCTACAATTTAGTTTAATTCTGACACTAATTACTTGGAATTAGCACAGATCCTACAGGTTAAGGGCTTAGTCCCACAAGACTGTTCCACTTAGATGCCAGCTCCAAACAGGATCCCAAGGCTACTTACATTTCTGCCCAACTGACTACAGATTTAGGGATTCCTTTGATCTGCCCTCCCAATTCAGGTTCAATAATTGACTAGAACAACTCAGAATTTCGGAAAATGCTTTACTTACCGTTACAGTTTTATTATAAAGGATACAACTCAGGAACAGCCAAATGGAAGAGATGCATAGGGCAAGATGGTAGGGGAAGGAGAGGCAGCACAGAGCTTCCATGCCCTCTCTGGGCAGGCCACTCTCCTAGCATATCCAAGTAGTCACCAACCTGGAATCCCCCTTAGCCTGTTTTTTTCAGTTTTTTTTTTTTTTTTTTTTTGAGGCTGTGTCTCACTCTGTTGCCCAGGCCAGAGTGCTGTGGCATCAGCCTAGCTCACAGCAACCTGAAACTCCTGGGCTCAAGTGATTCTCCTGCCTCAGCCTCCCAAGTAGCTGGGACTACAGGCATGCACCACCATGTTCTGCTAATTTTTTTTTTCTATTTTTAGTTGTTTGGCTAATTTCTTTCTATTTTTAGTAGAGACAGGGTCTCGCTCTTGCTCAGGCTGGTGTCAAACTCCTTAGCTCAAGCAATCCTCCCGCCTCGGCCTCCCAGAGTGCTAGGATTACAGGCTTGAGCCACTGCGCCCAACCTTTTTTTCAGAATTTTTATTGAAGTTTCAATATATAGGTATGACTGATTAAATCACTGTCCATTGTGATTGACTCAATCTCCAGCCCTCTCCCTTCCCCAGAGGTGGGAGTAGTGTGGGTGAGTTGGGGGCTTATAGTTGTAATCCTCTAATTGTGTGGTTGGTTCCTCTGGTGACCAGGCCCCATCTTGAAGCTATCTAGGGGCCTGACAAGAGTCAACTCACTAGCATAAACTTAGGTATGCTCAAGAGGGGATCATTATGAATAAAAGACACTTCTGACACTCAGGAAATTCCGGGGTCTAAGGAACTCTGGGCTGGGAACTGGGGACAAAGACCAAAGATGTGTATTGTTTATTATACAACAATATACTTCCATTCATACTGCCTTATTCAACCTAGTCTTCCTGGGTGATCTCCCAGGAAAATCCACATCTAACCCAAACTCCCATAATAGACTTTGGGCTTTGATTCTACTTTCTGCCTTTCCACTTGGATAGAAATTACCTCAGGTACAGCATGTGAAGTCTGAATTCATTATCTGTACCCTGCCCAACTGATTTTTTTCTCTTAGGTTCTCCATCTCTGTTATGTTATTCTGAATTCTGCCTTCCCTCTCTTCCTCTCATCTAATCAATAATCAGTTCTTGCCTATTTTACCTTTGTAATTTTTTTTTCCTCTTTTTTTTTTTTTTTTGAGACAGAGTCTCACTGTGTTGCCTGGGCTAGAGTGCCGTGGCATCAGCCTAGCTCACAGCAACCTCAGACTCCTGGGCTCAAGCAATCCTTCTGCCTTAGACTCCCAAGTAGCTGGGACTACAGGCATGTGCCACCATGCCCGGCTAATTTTTTATATATATTTTTAGTTGTCCAGATAATTTCTTTCTATTTTTAGTAGAGATGGGGTCTTGCTCTTGTTCAGGCTGGTCTCGAACTCCTGACCTTGAGTGTTCCTCCCGCCTGGGCCTCCCAGAGTGCTAGGATTACAGGCGTAAGCCACCACACCCGGCTTTACCTTTGTAATTCCTAAATTTATCCTCTTTCCTCCTTCCCTCACCATTGCTAGGTACTTATTTAAACTGCTGCAGTAGCCTCATCTAACTGATTGCCTTTCTTCAGTTTTGTCTTCTCAAATCAATTTTCCACACACTGGCTGGGTGGTTTTTCTAGAGCATCAATCTGACCATATCACTTCCCCAATTAACAGCTTCTGTTGGGTCTTCATTAGCCAGAAGAATATCTAGATTTATAGGCTAGACGTACAGAGCCCTCCACAATTTTGGTTTTGATTCTACCATGTCTATGATATTCAACTTACATACCCCCTCTTGCAGAAGAAAGTCCATTTTGGTAACATCCCAACACCCCGTATTTCACCTCCCTTGAGTTAGGTACTGTGTTTCTGAGATCCCAGCAGTATGTTTGCTTCTCAATGAACACTTCCAATGTTTCATTATATTTAAGAAATGCTACAAGATGACCTTAACACTTCAGCTGGATTGCATTTCATGGCCTCTATAAAAAAGAAAGCTATAGGAAGTCAGGATGCGAGTACAAATACAGACCCAGGTAAAATGCTGTTTTTCTTTTTTAAAAAATTCATATATTTTGACATATTTAAGATATCTAGACTTTTTCTCTAAGGCAGTGATTTAAAGGGAATTTTAAATTATGTGATATTAGTTACTCATCCCAGGTTTTTCTCCTCAACCTCCTTTTCTTGGTATATACTTTAGAAATTGGATTTATGATAATTAAAACATAATAGAGATTTTTGTTCAAAACTACCATGCACTACATCCCAAGTAAGTAGAAATAATTTTTTGAATTTGGATTCTCTGTGCCATTAGTGACCTTCACTGGAATTGCATGCCTCAAGTTGAGAGGCCTGGCACTGTGGCTGATGAAGTTGAACTAGGAAGAGGACTGGATTGGGTTTAGTGCAGGAGTGGGCTTTGTAACTGGGTCCAAAAGTAGAGGAAATAAGTGTTGGAAGATCTATTATTTGAAATGTTACCCGACCAACTTCCGCATTAATGGAGCTTAGCACTGTGAACATTATCTTTTTCTTTTTCTTTTTTTTTTTTTGAGACAGTGTCTTGCTCTGTTGCCCCAGTTAGAGTGCAGTGATGTCATATAGCTCACTACAACCTCAAGCTCCTGAACTCAAGTGATCCTTCTGCCTCAGCCTCCTGAGTAGCTGGGACTACAGGTGCACGCCATTATGCCCAGCTAATTTTTCTAGTTTTTGTAGAGACGTGTCTCGCTCTTTGCCTAGGTTGGTCTCAAATTCCTGAGTTCAAGCAATCCTCCTGCCTCAGCCTCCAAGAGTGCTAGGATTACAGGTGTGAGCCACTGCACCCAGCCTGTGAACAGTATCTTGAATAGTATTCTGCCAATTGTATCACAGTAATTCTTTTTTATGACTTTTATTAATAGTAAACAGTTTTATTTAACTGTGTTCAGAACCTTGTAAATACTTTTTTAAACCCTCTCTAATTTTATTTTATTGTAAAATAATATTTACTGGCATTATTTTAAAAATAATATATGACCATTGTAGGCTATTTGGATAATATAGCAAGCTGCGCAGAAGATGAAAATTAACTACAATCACACCACTTAGCGATAACATTTGATGTTATTTTTTCTTTCAGTCATCTTTTGTACATTTTATGTAGTTAGATACACTGTATAGTACAGTTGTGTCCTTCCTTACTATCTGAACTCGAATTGCTAGCTTCGCTAGCTTTTCCCTGAGAGTTTAACTACCTCATGGGTCCCTGTGTTTTTTTCAAGTACCTTGGGTCATTCTCAGATTAGAGTATATCTTTATTATTTCCTTGGTTATTTGCTTCATAGTATCAATATCTGTTTTCTGCAGTGTTAATATCTATGTTCAGTGTTATTGCATATTGCATGCAAAATAATGAATTAAATGTTAATTAAAAAGTGATACTTAAAATGCTTTGTATTATGTAATAGTCATTGATGGATTGTTTTTAGGTGTTTAAGAGTTGTTTCATGATGTTTGGGAAAATTGGACAGGCTGGGACACCTTTTTTTGAAATAATGTAATACAGTCTACTGGAATCTGAAAATCGAGTATCCAGCACATTTGTGGGAATGATTTAGATTTACATTACAAGGGATATTATTTTGTATCCTGTTTTGTTTCACTTTGATTTCTACTTATGTCAAACATTTCCTGTGTCATCAAAAAAGTACTTTGTTAGCATATTCCTTCTTCCAGCTGTGCCATAAAATATTTAACCAATTCCTTATTGTCGATTGCATTAGGCAGTTTCCAGTTTTTTTCCTCCTATAAATAATTAATGCTTCATTGAATATCTTCCTGCATGAGAACCTTTTTTGGCCATTACTGTAATTTAGCTAACTTTTTTGACTTTGCCCATGTGATAGGTCAAAAAAAAAGACAGTTTAATTTATGTTTCTTTCTAATTGAGGTTGAACATATATAAGATATTTTTGAGGTAAATGATGAGTGTGCATCTGATAAACATTCTTAAATGTTCGTAATCTCAGCACATCTTTGAGAAAGCCTTGGAGGTGCTTTGCCTTTGCTGCTAGATAGTTTTCTAAAGTTGGCAGGGTATTTGCTAGGGATCTGTTATGCATCTAGTGAAGACCCAGGATATAAATAATACAATCTGAAATTATATTATTTCAAAATGAAATTGTTAAGCTGTCAATCTACTTTCTACCTATCACCTTTTATGTATAATATCTAATTATCTGCATTCATATATTTAATTTTAATTTATTCTTAATATTTCTTATGTTTTTGAAATTTGTTTTCTATTTTCTCTTTTTGCCTCAAATTTCCTAATGCAGTACAAGATAAGGAAGCTGCTTCTGAAGAAGTTGTTTCTGAATGTGGTAAAAATCAACAAATAATTTCTTGCACAGCAGGTGTGATTCTTTCTTTCTTTTTTGCCTGAAAACAGTTTGACTTATTAAAGATTATATCTGCATGATGCCAAAGCTGGAGTCACCATCCCCCCATAATAAAGCAGTTAAAACAATCATTTGACTCAATAGAGATAGAACAATGATTTAAATATTTTCATTTTCCTTTTTTCTAGTTTTTTGATTAACCTATAGTTTAAATGCAGGACTTGGTAGCAACCTTTCAGTACTCAGTATGACAATGAGTTATATTTTACATATGAAATTTAGGAATAATTCTTTATAAAAATAAAATGCTAGAAAATAAGAATAGAGTCCCTAGGACAAAAGGTACAGAGTTAAACTGTCTGCTTACCTACTGGGACAGGCCTGTTTATTTTACTATTTAATAAGAAGCAAACAACTTTTGTGAGATTTAGATGTTATTAATAAAACATTTTAGGTGGTAAATTTAGCTGTGGGCTCTGGGAGTATACTATAAGCCATTGAATGGTACCCTTTGAAAAGTGTGGATTTATGTCAATAAAGCTGTTAATAAAAATAAATAGTAAACTATTGAAAGTTAAAAAAATTAGTTATAGGTTAATTTCCTAAAATCTGACTTGATTGAAATTCTCCTAAATAAAGTAGACAAATATGACTTAACATATCTGAAATGGAAATAGGAGATTATAGCATTTTCTTGACATATAGATACTTTATTATTATTGTGAATCATTTATATGAGAAAAACTGTAGTCAGCCTGCATTCAATGATGAGTTACTGTAAATTGCCCTTAGAATAGAATTTGCCTTAATTTATTCATACCCATGACACTTCTTAGATTTTTGTGAAATACATTTTATGTTGTTTGTTGCTAACTTGTTCATACAAAGTTAATGATTTAGAGGTATTTACAGGCATTTTTATGTTCCTGATTTTTCCTTCCTGAATTTTCAGAATATGAACCTTTGAATGTTCCTCAGCTGTTGGATCCAGATGTATATCTAAATCTCAAGCTTTCCACTGAAATATCAGAGAAACTTTTGTCACCTTCAACACCTCATGCAGTAACAAATTTGGTTTGTGTTTTATTCAGAAGTTTTAATAATGCCTTTGTGCTAAAATTTATTATGGCCTTTCAGACATTATTCAATTGTATAAGTGAAATGAGGCTAAGAATCTGATTTACGTAGCTTTGTAGGAAAGGTCAAAAAATTAATTCAAGTATTATGCCCCTGAATATTGTAAACTAAGACCAATAACATATACTTCCTGCAGCCTTCTCTAAGTTAGACACATACAAGCTCTTCTTGCCTTGTTAATAAAAATAAAACACTGAACTTTTTTTTTTTTTTTTGGCAGTGTGACCCCAGAGAATAAAAAGAATGTATCCTTTTTTGATTTTGTGTGTTTTGGCTCAGGTTGGACGTACTTATATAAATGTGATAGACATTGAAGCTGATGATCTACGGGAATTACCTGTCAGAGAAGAGCCTTCAAATGATAGTGTTATCAAACAGCAAAGTGATCATCCAGAGGTTCCATCGTCTGCAGAGTTACATTATGTGGCAGCTTCAGTTACTAATGCTTTTCCTCCACACAATTTTAAGAGTAAAGGTAATAATTTTTTCCTACTTTTAAAATGAACACATTTTGAAAAATTCTTTAAATATAGCATTGTTATCCCTTCTCACATTTCTTAGCTCTCTTCCTACAAACCCACTATACTTTTGGATGTGTATATCCACATTTAGAAATGTTCTATTAATCTTCTAATTACCTTGTTTAGATGTTTAGAATCAATCTTTGTACGGCTTTCATATTGTTGATAGAATCTGCCAATTCTGCGATGGATTTATTTTCTAAACCTGCAAAAGTGACTCCAGCCTGTCTGGATGGAAAAAGCTGGAGAGCAGGCATTACAGATATGAAGGAGCCTGGTGACACCTCACCAACACCATCAGACATACAACAGGACAAAGGTGAATGGCCAAGATGTATAGCATGACCTTCTCCTGATTTACTGTTATATTAGAAACAAGCACTAAAACTTGGTAATTTGGCTGGACATGGTGACTCATGCCTGTAATTGTAGTGCTCTGGGAGGCCGAGGTGGGAGGATTGCTTGAGGCCAGGAGTTTGAGACCAGCCTGGGCAATATCGAGACCCTGTCTCTATAAAAATAGAAAAATTAGCCAGGCATATTGGTGTGTGCCTGTAAGCCCAGCTACTCAGGAGGCTAACGCAGAAGAATTGCTGAGCCAGGAGTTTGAGGCTGCAGTGAGCTATGGTGACACCACTATACTCTAACTCAGGCAACAGAGCAAGACCTTGTCTTAAAAAAACAAACAAACAAAACAAGGTAATTTCAAAAGAAACCATAAAAAGGCTTGTCCCTTGCTAAGGAGACTTACCTGGGATCAGGTAAGTAAATGAGGTTGAGCTATGGTTCCAAAGCTGAGACCAATGAATATTTTGCAAGGAGACTATTTGTACCTAAGTCTTTTCTCAATGAGGCTAAAAATAAATATCCTCTTCATGAGCGTTTTGATGTTAAAAAGGAATTTTCGTATTTAAAAAGATGGGAAATTTCAGAATAGCACATAGAAAATACACAGGCATGATAGCCGACTATACTAGTAAAATATTCAGTTTTATAGTCATAAATCAGGTTGTATTATTGTAACTTTTTGCAAGATTTAGACTATTTCTCCCCAACCTGAAGTTATTAAATCCTGTGAATGGTTAAATTAATCCAGTATGTAATCAGACTTCCTACAACAGAGACCTAATTTCTCTTCTGGGTTCCACAGCTGTTGGGAGGTGTGGACCCAGCCAGCTTTGAGGTTGTGAGATGCTTGCATGCAGGGTCTAGCTCTGCCTGATTATTGTATGTCAATGGTGGGCACTCAGGAGATATGAGGAGCAAGGAAGGGTTGAGTGGCAGGGAAACTTCATCTTAGCATGTGTCAGGGCATGTGTATTACAGCTGCATATACAAACAAGTGCCAGCATTTCAAATTTTGAAGCCTTTGTGCTGTCTTTCCTATTATGGGGCTGCTAAGGTGCATAGGTAGTGGAGGGAGGGTGTATAAAGCTAGCAGTCTTTTAGGCTGGGGATGTGTAGGGGGGAATGTGAAAAGAGCTTGACTTTTAGATTCAAATAGAACAGACCTGGATTTCAGTCCCAGCTTTGTCACTTAATAGCTTGTTTGCAAATAAATTAACTTTATCTGATCCTCACCTGTATCTCTGTGGGACTCGGCCTCTTGGGTTGTCATGAGGTACATCTAGCCAAATGCCTATGGCTGTTTAGGTATCCTGTTAGTTTCCCTTCATGTTAATACCAATCAACTTTTGAAGTTCTGGCAGACTGGTAGCAGACCCACCTCCCTGTGACCCCTGATTATCTTAGGCCAGCATTTCCAATGACCATAAGCTACAGGTTAATTTCCTTTATCAGATCAGGTCTATAATTAACCTTTTGGAAGATCCTTCCTTGGGGAAAGTGCCTGGTTGCACAGATATGTCAGTGGACCCTTGTACACTTATTAAAGACAAGAACTTTAAAATGCCAGTTTTAAAGGAAAAGTTTTATATTTTGAAATTAAATTCTGTCATGATATTTACACAATATGCCTTAAAGACTCAGAATTTAGTCACACACATTAGTATTGAGTAGGATTTGCATTACAGGAAGGCTGGGAGAAGGGAGAGATAGGGTGACAAGGTATTTAAAACAAAAAACAAAACAATAAATTCCTGTTTTAATGAGACCTGCTCACTATTTTGAGTGACAGTAGCTTCTTTCTTTGGAAACCATCTCCCATTATGAATAGCATCAGGAACAGCAAGCAGAGTTTCGTCGGGCCCAGGAAGAGCACTGCAGGCTCAGTGGCAGTCAGTGGCCCAGCCACTTCCTGGATGGGTGATTTTCTCTTAGTCAGTGGAAGTGGAGCAGGTTCTACAGAGAAAGCGAAGCAGTTTCATTATGTATTGAGGCCATTCTAGATTTTTGAATATGTCCATCTCTTTTGTTGTATTTTCTACTTGAAGTTTGTAGGCACCAAATTCTTTCCTGAGAGTGATTAAGGGAGATGCTTCATGCTGTTGAGAAACAGGAAGCATATATAGTTGGTAAAGTACTGAGAGAGCCAAGCTAAAACAGGTAGGGCCAAAACAGGTCGGCAGAGACTGTAACTGCCATTGCCAGCATTCGCATTTACAGTTGTCTTCTCGTGGTAAGGTTCACCTTAGACTGGGACTGAAATATAACTAGCCCTATTTCCATTTGTTTAGTAATTCACATTTTTCAGAGTACATTGTTGCATAATTTGATCCTCACAAAATTTGTATGAGTTAGGTAGGGCAGGCATCATAATCTTCATTTGACTGATTCTTCATTCAATAAGCACCAAGTTAAGGAGAGATACTGGGGCTAGGAGAGGAATACCAGGTGCTCAGCCTGCAGGCATGCTGGTAGGGGAAAGGAAGACAGATGAAGAGATGATTATGCCACAGCTTGGTAAGCTCTGCGGTGGTGATGTGGATGAGATTCTTGGGTGATGCAGCATCTAATCTAGGCCATTTTAGGGGAGGATTGGGGCCATTTAGGGGAGAGACACCTAAATGGAATCTTAAAGCAGGATTTAGCAAGAGAAAGGGAATTCAAAGTGAGATAATAGATTGTGCAGTGACTGAGAGTTTGATGGAGCCTGCTTAGTTTGAGAAAATTAAAGTTCAGTATGCTTGAAGTCAGATGGAGTGGGGGTTTTTTTGTTGTTGTTTATATAAAGAAATAGCAAGAAATGAAGCCGGAGAGGTAGGCAAAGATTATGTGTGCCATTGTCAAACTGAGGCATTTGGACTTTTAAGGTGATGGCATTGGAAACACCCTTACGGGTTTGGGGCAGAAAAGGAACAATATCAAATTTGTGTTTTTAAAAGATATCTCTGGGCCTGTGTGGAAGATGGACTAGATATGAGAGAGAGAAATTAGGGATACTATTTGGGATCTGTCTGTTGTGAAAGCCTCAGCTAAGCCGTGATGTTAGGAATGGAAGTGTTTAAGAGGTAGACTCACCATACTTGTTGTCATTTTGGATCTGAAGGAAAGAGAGGAACCCTGAGTGACTTTGAGGCTTCTGTTTTGGGAAACTGAGTGAATGGGAGTGCTGTTCTCTGAGCTTAGGAACAAGAAAGAGGAAGCAAGTTACAGAGGCAGCAGCAATGAGTTTTATTTCCTATGCTAACTAAGTGGGACAACCTAACTGGGGTGTCCAGGACATAAGGAGCTGAAGCTCAGAAAGAGTGCTCTGTGGATTTAGGAGTCATCTGTGAGTCAGTGACATCACTCAGAGAGAGTGGGAAGAGTAGAGAACGGGGCTGAGGCTAGCGGCCCAGGAAAATACTGATGGGTAAAATGAGTGAGTGGCAGAAGAGAAAAGTAAGAAGTTTGAGCAACATGGGGAGGAGGAGACCCAGGCACCAGATGAAGAGTGCATTTAAGATAGAAGGTATCTCAAATTTGGGACCATAATCAACTAAGTTTAAGAGTAGGAAGAATCATTGGCTTAGATATTGGTCTTGGGAGGTTTAATGTTTGCCTGAGATGCCACATAAAGTCAGTAATCACCAGTATTGGGCCTAGCTTTTACTGTATGATGTTGGTTTTCAAGTAGGTTTTCAAAAAGTCATAAAAATATTAAAGTTACTTTTTGATGAAGTATATGTTTGTAACTGTAGATAAAAGTAAGATTCAAACTGCCTTGTATGAGGAACTTTGTCATAGTAATATCGTTTATGTATTCTTCTCTCACGACAGAGACAAATCTCATAAATCAAGAAGCTGAAAGAAATTTTTAAGTATATTAAATTGAAACTGATTTGGAAAGTAATATTATGCTGGCTTAAAATGAAGTTACCAAAAAATTGAGATCATCAGTATATACCTTTTCCTTAATCATTTTCTATTCTGATTTTACTTTTATTAATATTTAGAGCTTCCAAAACCAGAGTTCCAATTCAAAGAAGAGAGAACAAGGTCAGACTCTGCAGAAGATTACCCGTTGTGGAAACTGCTGCAGGATGTCTCTGCCGCTTGCCCTGCACCAAGCCCTGCAGCTCACCGACTAGAGCATCTCACCTCTAAGCTTCAGAAAATTGATGAACAGCTGTTAGCAATACAGAACATTGCTGAAAATATAGAGCAGGATTTCCCCAGGCCTGAAATGCTACATCAGCATTGCGATAAGGTAGATGCTCTTTATTTTTGGCTTTTTGTTGGTGAGTTATTAGATTTGTATTGTGATATAAATTTAGACACTTGATTTTTCAAAGTAATGGGAAATTTGGTTTCTTTAAACTAGAATTTCTCACCTTAGCAGTGTTGACATTTGGGCTGGATGATGCTTTGTTGTGAGGGTGGTCCCATGCACTGTGGGGTGTTTGGCAGCATCCCTTCTCTTTACCCACTAGCTTCCAGTAGCACTCCCCCCAGTTGTAACGATCAAAAATGTCTTCACAGATTGCCACATGTCCCCTGGGAGCCAAAATCACCCCTAGTTGAGAACCACTGCCTTAAGCTTTTAAGAAGTAAACCCATGCTTTCTACCAGGAAAAGAAATATATGAATTACAAAACCAGAATGTGGTTTTGAAGAAACCCTGCTTGTAATTGAGTGTCATTTTCTTCGGAAAGATTTTTATGACTTTACAAACATTATTGCCCTTATATTTGGAATTCTCGGTTTCTTTTAAGTATTTTATATAAGAGGACTAGTAATCAGTTCCTTACAAATTTTCTGTATCTTTAAAAAGTATTCATAATAAATAAATTCATGTTTTTATGTAATGGTAGTTAGATACAATAGTAGGGGAGTCTCAAAAATTAAGTATTTTGAACAAACATTTTGTCCTTTTGTTAAGGAAGAAAAATTTATATAATAAGGATTAAAGAAAAAATAGTAAAAATATGTTAAATATGTTAAAGTAGAATAATAGGAAATGCAAATTAGTCTGCAGGATAAGAATTCCATTATTAACTTACCTGACAAATATTCCAGGATGCTAGCATGTTGACATTTAAAAAATGTATTTATTAAGTTTCTAGTATGTCTTTAATTCAAACAGGTTAACACATATTAAAAAGTTAAGGTTAAGCATAAGTGATACTATACTGAGAAAATTCAAGATAGAACTGCTATTAAGTAATGATATTATGGTGTTTATTTGGTGGTTTTGCTTTTTGTTTTTTAACCCAAACTTAGATCTGTCACATTCAAATGCATGATCAGTAGTTCTTGGAACTCTTACTTCAAAGAACCTCTTAAAATTGCCCGCTGAGCTAGTTTAGCAAGTAAGCATGTCCAAGCCAGATAGTTACTTATACCTAAATGTTGCCTTGATCCTGGCTTGCTTACTCTCACAAGAGTCCATGAATCATTCATTCCTACAGCAAATATTTACTGAGCATCCACTGCATATTAGGCCCTGTGCTAAGTTCTGGGAATAGAAAGATAAATAAGGCTTAGTACCTACTGTCAAGGAGCTTAGAATCTAATAAGAGAAGTTACATGTATACACCAATAAATATGTATGTACCAGGTGCAGTAAGGACACATAGGTACACCTGGCCCGTTACTGGATGGGATTAAGTGAAGTTGTGGCATCAGAGAAGGCTGTATAGAGGTGACTCTTGAGCTCGTAGTGAATTGGTATTCATCAGTTAGTTAACGAAGGGTTGACAGAACATTGTGAACAAAAGCAGAAAGGTGCCAAATGGCATAGAGTGTTTGGGGAACTGTGTCAGCATAACCTGGAGGTAGAGCTTGGTGGGACTGGGCTTTAAGACATCTGGCACTCAAGGTAGGTAGGAGGCAGATAAGGAAGGATGGAAAGTATTGTTTGCTATACGAAGCTATTGAGATTTTATCCCACTAGCAGCCTGTAGGAAACCATTAAAGAATAAAAGCAGTGAAGGGATATGATCAGACACACTGGCACATTGTGGAGGATACGTTGGAAAGGATAAAACTGGGAACAGGAAGACCACATGGATCTCCAAACCTGGCTGCTCATTAGAACCGTCTTGGAAGCTTTTGGAAATGAAAACTCCTACACCCCATTTCACTGAAATTCCGATTTTAAGTGGTTCTGGAGTAGAGCCCAGTAATCTGTATTATTAGCAAGCTTCATAAATGATTCTTATACTGCTAGCTCTATATGAGATCCAGTGATAGGTTTTTGGGATCTGCTGCATACCCAAGGCAAGAAATAATCACATGCCTGAACTTTAGCAGTAGGAATGGAGAGAAAGTTATTACAAGACATAGAGATTGACAGGCTGTGGGAAGTTGAAGAAGACAACAGAGATTCACGGTGGTGTCCAGATTCTAGCCTGGGAGAGTTGTGGAGCTGTTTTCCGAACTAAGGAAGCGTGTCTATATGTGTGCACGTGAATGTACCTGTGCTGGGGGAGGGAGGCACAATGATTTCTATCAGGGACATGTTAAATTTGAGGTACTTTGGGATTAGTGGGCAGTTGGATATCTGCTTCTGGAATTGAGGAGCTAGGTCCGGGCTGAAGGTACAGATCTTGCAGTCATCAGTTAGGAGGAACTCAAATCATAATAGCACAGGCACTCACCCAGAGAGAGCACACAGTGAGAAAAGAAGAGGGTAAAGGAGAGAATCCTGCAGGCAGACTGCCTTTTAAGGATGAGGATTCAACAAGGCTTGAGGACAATCAATCTGAGCTAGTAAGAGACTCAAGAGAAAGCTAGCCAAAGGAGAAGTTTGAAGAAGGAATTTCCACAGATCTGGGTCCATTAGACAATCAGAAAGCTATACATGACACTGTCACCCAGGGTGCTTTTTCAGAATATACATGCTAGCCCTACTGAATCTGTGGGGGAGGCAGAGGTGGCTTGGCATTTTGAAATTTCCCCAAAATTCTGATGGAGCTCCCCTCTCAGCCCAGGCCTTTTAAGATGGGAAGGTAAGGACTGTGTCTTTTACAGCATGGGGCAGGCATTTGGTAAATGTTTGTTTAACAGTTGCCTTCGCTCTCTTATTTTTGGATTCTGACAGTGATAAAATCACATTTATATACTAAAGATTTAGCACTAGAATGGTTAATTAATAATTATGGCACAAGCTTGAGGGGCAGTTTCAAAGGAAGAATTCTAAAAACATTTGCTCAAAGTCCATAAGTACAGTAGTCCCTCTTATCCAAAGTTTTGTTCTCCAGGGTTTCAGTCACCCTCCGTACAGTACAATAGGGTTTTTTGTTTATTTGTTCTTGTTTTTTAAAAGAGAAAAGATCTCACTCTGTCAGCCTGGCTGGAGTGCAGTGGTACGATCATAGCTCACTGCAGCCTTGAACTCCTGGACTCAAGCAATTCTCTCACCTCATCCTTCAAAGTAGCTAGGACTATATAGTGTGTGCCACCACACCCGGCTAATTTTTTAATTTTTTATAGAGTGGGGGGTCTTGCTATGTTGCCTAGGCTAGTCTCGAACTCATGGGCTCAAGCAATCCTCCTGTGTCGGCCTCCCAAGATGCTGGGATCACAGGTGTGAGCCACCACACCGGCTGATGTTTATAAGATATTTTGAGAGATAGAAAGACCACATTCACGTAACTTTTATTGTATTATATTGTTAAAATTGTTCCATTTTATTGTTAATCTCTTACTGCATCTAATTTATAAACTTTATGGTAGGTATATATGCATAGGAAAAAACAGTATCCACTCAGCCCTTTGTACCTGTGGGTTTTACATTCATGGATTCAACCAACTGTGGTTTGAAACTACTCAGAAAAGAAAAAAGGATAATTGCATCTGTACTGAACATGTATACTTTTTTTCTTATTCCCTAAACAATACAGTATAACAATTATTTACGTAGTATTAGGTATCATAAGTAATCTAGCAATGATTTAAAGTATATGAGAGAATGTGCATAGGTTACATGTGAATACTTTGTATATAAGGGACTCCAGCATCTGTGGATTTTGTTATCCGCAGGGGTCTTGGAACCAATCCCCTACAGATAATGAAGGACTACTGGATATAGGGTTCAGTACTATCTGTGATTTCACAAATCCACTGGGGGTCTTAGAACTTATCCCCTGGGTATTAGGGTGACCTTTAGTCTTCTCAGATGACTACTTCGGAGGAAATAGTATTAATTTAAATGATAGGTTTGGTATATCTTTTAAAAATATTCTTACCCTGTTATAATGTACACATAAATACAAACATTTTGACTTGCCTAAGAAAACAGCTTATAGGCCCAGAAGAGACAGAGGGATACTGTGGAAAGCACTGACCAGAAGCCTTGAAAACCTGGGTTGAAATCCATGTTAGGCCACTACCACTGAATCTCTCTGGGCCTTGTTCCCTCATCTTTAATATGAAAGATTTGTCTAGATAGTAGTCAAGGTTCCTCCCCATTCTAAATTTATATGATGCTATTTTCCTGAGCCTCTTAAAAGGTTAGATCAATTAAGCTACAATTAAAGGTTAAATCAATTAAATAAAAATTTCCTCTTCTTGGGCCGGGCGTGGTGGCTCACGCCTGTAATCCTAGCACTCTGGGAGGCCAAGGTGGGTGGATCGCTCAATATCAGGAGTTCGAAACCAGCCTGAGCAAGAGCGAGACCCTATCTCTACCAAAAATAGAAATAAATTTTTTGGCTGACTAAAATATGTAGAAAAAATTAGCCAGGCATGGTGGCGCATGCCTGTAATCCCAGCTACTCAGGAGGCTGAGGCAGAAGGATTGCTTGAGCCCCGGAGTTTGAGGTTGCTGTGAGCTAGGCTGACGCCACGGCACTGTAGCCTGGGCAACAAAGTGAGACTGTCTCAAAAAAAAAATTTCCTCTTCTTTGTCAATCCTTACCATTTAGCTCATATTGGATTTAATCCCATTTCTTTCATTTATGTTGCATTAATGCAAATGTTTAAAACTTATATAAAATTGTTTTAAGATATTTTGAAATTATCAGTTTATTACAGTTGTTTTGTCGTATGCGTTTTTCCTACAGGTTCGACAAGCTGATCACACTGAATTGTCTTCTGGCCCTGAATTTGAAAAACCATTAGCATCAAAAACCATTAGCATTTCTGAAGAAGGTTTGTGGGGAGTTTTGGGGACTGGGACTGAAGGCTTGCTTTGGTTGACCAAAAGAATAAGCTTTTGTTTGTTTGTTTGTTTTCTTTTGTTTTGGAGTCCAGAACTAGGAATAGTTTTCATATATGAGCTGAAGCCATCTATTCCCCAATTTTTAGATTAGGATTATTTTTGTAATGTGATTGACTCACACTTCAAGGCGAGGTTGTTCTGAAAAGCCGAGTACCCCCTCTGGCTTTTATACTAGAATGGGACAATGTGGCCTGGATCTTAGCTTCTGTGGATTCCAAGTCATTGGCCACACACTGCTAGGGATTGTACAGAAATTTGTGCTGAGGTTGTTGTTTGTCTGTGGTCATCAGCTAAGCTGGAATTTGAGGTTCTGGTTAGATGGCTAGGCAATGATGAGGTGGTAAGTTTTTTCATTTCTTATTAAAAGAATCAAATTAGAGTAGTTATGTTTTTACTTTCTGTTATATCTACAGTTATTTATATCTGTGTTCTCTTTCTCATCCAGTCTTATCAGCAGTTTTTTAAAAAAACCAGACTTCAGTTTGTTGATTCTCTTTATTATTTCTTAATTTTCTTTTTCATTAATTTCTCTTTTTACTTTTACCTTCATTATTTCTTCTGTTTTGGATGGGATAACTTGTTGGTTTTTTCTTACCTTCATTCTTTCTTATTTTCTAATATATGCAATGGAGGCTGAGCATGTTCCTACACGGACCTAGACAAAAGTGTTGCTGTTTATCATCACTTAGTGGTGTTCAGATCTACGAAGTTTGTAGTTTGTATTACAATTTTTTTTTAGCTCGTGAAAAAAGGTTTATACCTTATAAATATTAAGAGGTTTGGACTATGTTTTGCTAATTGATTTGCATTTCATTATATTATGATCAGATAATGTGTATGGTGATTCAGTTCTTAGATATTTGTTAAAATTGCCTTTGTGACCTAGTATATACAATCACTTTTTATAAATGTTTTACACTTATTTGAAGGGAATAAACATTTTCTGTTGGTTGTGTGTATGGTATGTATATATATATATATATATATATATATCTCCATTTAGTCAAGCTTCTAAATTATATTGTCCAGATTTTCTGTGTTCTTTCTGATTCTTAGTGTGCTTGATCTATTCATTTCTCAGGGTGCATTAAAAATTATCCGTAATAATTATGGAATTGTTTATTTCTCCTTGTAAATCTGTTAAATGTTACTTACATAGTTAAGGCTATAAGCTAAATATATTGCAGGATTGTAATATTTTTGTTAGATTTTATCATTTAAAATTTATCATTTATTATTTTATCATCATTAAGCATCTCTCCCCAGTAATACCTTTAGACTTATAGTCAATTTTGTCTAATATTAACTTTACTACTTCTGTGTTCTGATAAATCTTTTTTGATACTTTTAAAATTTTTATCATGGAAAATTTCTAACGTTTTAATAGAAGACAAAATAGTATAATTAGGCCAGGTGTGGTGGCTCACGCCTGTAATCCCAGCACTCTGGGAGGCCGAAGCGGGCAGATCATTTGATTTCAGGAGTTCGAGACCAGCCTGAGCAAGAACGAGACCCGACCCTGTCTCTACTAAAAAAAAAAAAAAAAAAAAAATAGAAGGAAATTAGCTGGCCAACTGAAAATATATAGAAAAAATTAGCCGGGCATGGTGGCACATGCTGGTAGTCCCAGCGGGAGGCTGAGGCAGAAGGATTGCTTGAGCCCAGGAGTTTGAGGTAGCTGTGAGCTAGGCTGATGCCACAGCACTCTACCCCAAGCAACGGAGTGAGACTCTCAAAAAAAAAAAAAATAGTATAATTAACCTTCAGGTACCCAACAAACAACTTTAATAATTATCAACTCATGGCTAATCCTTTTTTATCTATACACCCACTCACTCTTCCCACCTTTTCCTGGATTATTTTGAAGCAAAACCCAGATAGCATGTTACTTTATCTATAAATATTTTATATGTATCTCTAAAAGATGAGATCCCCTTTTTTTTAATATAGGCATAATGTCACTGCTTTAAAAAAATCTTAATATTTTCATATATCTAATCAGGGTTCAAATGTCAGTTGTCTCATTTTATAAACAGTTTTTTATTCTAGTTGGAATACAGGTAAGGTCTATGTATGGCCATTGGTCGATGGCTTATAACTATTTTTTTAACTTCTGAGTTCCTCTGTCTCTTTTTTCCCCTTGCAGTTTATTTGTTGAAGAAACCATGATGTTTGTCCTGAACAGTTTTTCAGAGTCTGGATTTTGCTGACTGAGTTTCTGTGATGTCATTTAATATGTTACTCTCTCCTTTGTATTTCTTGTAAATTGGACATCCCTTTACTTTCAAGCTGTGTGATTATGTTACAGTTATGTCCAGCACATAACTAGATTTCATTCCTTTAAATAATTAGATGATCTGTTTTTTTAACCATCAAGCATAATCAGTATATATTTATTGTGTTCACTGATATATTTGTACTTATTTCTGATACCTTATTTTGTGCTTCTTGTTTATCATGGTTTTTTCTTTACTTTTTGTCCCTCTTTTATTGGATTGAGTTTTCTATATTCTCTTCCTCTATTGGTTCAGATATTATATATTTGATTTTTAATCTTTTAGTGGATATTCTTGAATTTTCAATATTCAGGTTGAGTTAATATTGAAGGTGAAGCTGGGTGGGGTAGTGCATGCCTGTAGTCCCAGCTACTTGGGAGGCTGAGGCAGGAGGATCACTTGAGCCCAGGAATTCAAGGTTATAGTGAGCTGTTGTTGTGCCACTGTACTCTAGCCTGGGGACATATAATGAGACCTTGTCTCTAAAAGTAAATTTAAGGTGAATATATCTACCTCCACAAAAATAGAAGGACTTTTGGCACTGATTTTCTCCCTCCATCTCTCTAATATTGTTTTCTAATAATTTAGGCCTATCTTGTTTTTAACCCTCCTATTTAGTCTCCCTTGTTTTTTGTTTTTTTAAAGTCAATGCTTATTTAGTATTTATCAACGTGTTTATCAGTTTCTTTACCTACAATTACTTCTTTTTTAAATTTGTAATTTAAATAATTTAAATATGTATGCAACAAATGTGTAAAACCAAAACACAAGTTTCATGCAATAGCATTTACTCCTTACTGCCTGAGATGCACTCTGAAATTTACTGTTCTCTGCTATTGTTGACCACAGTTGCTTGCTTGCTTGCTTGCTTTTTTTTTTTTTTTTTTTTTTTTTTTTGAGACAAGGTCTCTGTTGCTTAGGCTGGAGTGTAGTGATGTCATCATAGCTCACTACAACCTCAAATTACTGGGCTCAAGCAATCCTCCTGCCTTAGCCTCCCAGCCAGATGAGATTACAGGCATGTGCCACCACACCCAGCTAATTTTTCTATTTTTTGTAGAGAGGGGGTTCTCACTCTTGCTCAGCTGGTCTTGAAATCCTGGCCTCAAGCAGTCCTCCCACCTCAGTCTCCTAACTGCTAGGATTACAGGCATGAGCCACCACACCTGGCCCCTTAAGGATTCAGTTTCCTTCTTCCTTCCTTTATTAGTTCTTTTCTCTAAAGCCTGTGAGTGGTAAATTCTCCCAGTCTTTGAAAATAGCTTTATAGTAAGTTTTTCAAATTTTACTATAATTCTTGACTGATACTTATAGCTAAGTACAGACTTTTAGGATGATTATTATTTTCCCTCAGCATTTTAAAGATATTATTCCATTATCTACTGACACATCCAGCTGCGGAGTGTATACTACCCATGTGCTATCAGTATAATTGCTGTTCTTTTATCTCTGGTTGCTTAAAAGAATTTCTCTTTTTGATTTATTTTGCTTTCTTGATACAGTGTGTCTAGGTGTGTCTTTTTAAAATTTATCTTCTATTGGAGTAGGAATGATTCTTCAGTTTGAAGATTTAACTTTGGGAATTTTTCATCCATAATCTTTTGGAGTATTGCTTCCTCCCCATTCTTTCTTTTTGCACTTCTAAAACATCCAGTAGCAGTATGTTGGACCTCTGCTGGATGTTTTATGTTCTCAGTCTATTCCCTGTCTCTTTTAACCACTCCTTCATAATTTCCACTTCTTTATCTCTCTTTGGTGTACTCAGAGTAATTTTCTCAGATCTGTCTTCTAGTTTGCTAATTCTCTCCTCCGCTATATCATCTTTGCTGTTTCACCTATTCATGATGATTTTAATTTCGGTGACATTGTAATTTTAATTTTTTAGATATTTTTTATATCTAAAAGTTCTATTTATTTATTTCTTTTTCGAATCTATTCTTTCGGTGCCTTGTCCTGTTCTTTTATTGTGGTTTCTATGCTTTATTTAATAATTTTAATCATGTTTTATAATTAACACTTTCAGATTATTTTATTTCATATGTACACATTCTCAGTTGTTGAATCTGCATACTGACTCTCCTTCATGTGTGGTTGTTCCTTTGTGTAATTTTATAATTTTTTTTATAGTGGGCTTTAGTTGGAGGTTCTTCTAGGTTGTATATATTTGGAATGGTTTTGCTTTTTGCTTCTTGCTGTCATTAAAGTAGAAAAAAATTGGGGAGACAAGTTTTAATATAAATTTCTTGGCTTGGAGTTGCTGTACTACACAGGTAGTATAAATACAGAGCCTACACCTGCTTGTGGCAAGTCAGGGATTTTGAATTCTCAGATTTTTATTATTATTTTATTTATTGTCCAGGCAGAGAGAAAACTTCTTTGCTGTTTCTCTATGACAGGGATTTTGTTATTCCCATTTTATGAACAGAGCTGTCCTTTAATGCTCTAGGCCATGTGAAGGTAGCTCAGTTTCCCTCACTGCAATCTGCAAAAAACGCATTTCCTGTTCCCCTGTAGAGTATTCTAGCATCATGGCCCACTTACTGCTCCAGCTTTGAGTTATTTTTTCTTTTCTGGCATCAGGAGATTGCTGTTAAGAGGGCCTGGTTGTGTTTTAAACTTTTTTTGGTAATTTAGCATTTCCAGGTTTTTATGACAGGGCATGGGCCTGTGCATGTAGTTCAATCTGCCATGTTTAATGAAGTTGATAGTAATTTTTTTTTATCATGAGTGAGTTTTAATTTTAAATTTCATGTTAAATTAATTCATGTACAGTAGAAAGCTATGAGAATATGTTGCAAACTTCTAATATATCAATATTGCCATATGTAAATGTTAGCAATTGTTATATCTTTTCCATGTGATTTTTTTCTCTACTATTTTCTTTTAATTACATACTCTTGATTAGTACATTTTTTGACTCTTATGGATGAGGAAGATCAAAGTAACAAAGAGAAGACTTCAGAAGTTGAATTTTCAGTAACAGAAAATCATTCTAGTCAGAAAACCTGTGTGTTTCCTACTGCCAGTTCAGCTGTCAGCCTTTCCAGTGACCAGAATACTACTACTCCTGGTATTATTTTTCATTTTCTTCATTTACACATACTCTAATTTTCCATTATAATGTCACTGAACATTATTTACTGGGAATATAGTAATGAAAGTTTTGTGAAGTCATTTTGTAATATTTATTTCAAGGGAAGGAAAGGTAAAACTCATGCCATTCACATGAACTGTGACATCATCACCTTTATAAGATATACTGCAGCCATGTATTGTATCCTGTGTAACTTACTAAATGTATACCAACTGGAATTACTATGATATTTGATTTTTACAAAAATTAAGAAATTCATACTTTTCCAATTACAAGAACTTTGAATTTTAATTGTAAAACTAACTAATGGGTATCATTTATTAAGCCTCTACCATATGCCAGACGTCACTATTTTACATGCATGAACCCTCGTCTAAGCCTGACCTCTGAGGTAGATATTATTATTATCCCCATTTTTCAGTTGAGTATATTGTGACTTAGAAAGGCTTAGTGCCACTTTTTATTCCATTTCATTTGGAGGTGGCAATTAAACTGCTCTTCTTTAGCCCTAACAAATACATTTTATCATGTGAATAATAGGGCATAGGAAATACATCAGTTCAATGACTGGCAGTGGTTTGGAAATATGTATATATTTTAGCTCTCAGGTATTGATGGTTATTAAAAATGATTTTACTGAGTATTTACAATATGTTTTATTACCATTAAAGCAATATAAGCAGTAAAAAAGTGGTATTTTAAAATGGCATTGCTATTATTTAAATAAAAGCTTTAAGAAGCTGACTTTAAATCTTGAAGTTATTTTCTCTAGTTCTTTCTAGATTCCATATTTTAGTCATCAACATATGGGGATAATCATTTTCACTTAACAAAGTTGTGAAGATTGAGTATCATTTATGAAGCATCTATCTGAGGATGTTTGATTCCTGTAGCTTCTTGGTCACTGGTAGCTTTCCTCTTAACTCCTCTAGGGAAGGATTGACAAATGAAGTTAAACAGGATTTGGGAGTCTATGTTGTAGAGGGTTCCAGTTGCATCTGAGAAGTTTAGACTCTGTTTCATACTTGGGAATCAGAGAATTCTGAGCAGAGAGATAAAATGAGGAGGTTTTGAGAAAGACTAGAATGGAGATATAGGCCAGTTAGTAAGCTAACTAATTAATTAATCTGACCTGTGAAATAACGAATGTCTGGGTAGTGTTGTAGAAAAGGAAAAGAAGAAAGAGACATTCTGAATAAGTAACCAGTGGTACTCAGTGACTAAGTAGATTAAAGAGGAGAAGAGCGAGAAAGTGAATGGCGGTTTAGTGTTTCCAGAGTATAGGAGCAAGGATATAACTAGGGGCCGGGCACGTGGCTCATGCCTACAGTCCCAGCACTCCAGGAGGCTGAGGTGGGAGGATTGCTTGAGCCCCCAGGAGTTTGAGGCTGCAGTAACCTATGATTGTGCCCCTGCACTGCAGCCTAGGACAACAGAGCAAGACCCTGTCTCTAAAATAAAATACTTGTGCTTTTTTTTTTTAAGAGGATATAACTAGGTCTGAGGTCAAACTCTAGATCATTTTGAGGCCAAATGTAATAGTTTAAGGTGATCCTAGGATAGATAAGTGGCCATATTTAGTAGTAGTTAAGACTACAAGAGTGTATCTGTTCTTTGCTAGAAAGAGGGAAAGTGGGAAATACTAAGGACCAACCTGTGAAATGTTACTCATTTGCGAGCAAGGGAAGCCTCCCTAGTGAGTGAAATGGGTGAGCAGAGTCTGGTAAAGAGATTTTTCAAGAAAACATAAGTGGCTAACACTTTCATGAGCCATCAGAAAGTCAAGAATAAAGGCTTTGAGTTTTAAGAATTTTCAGTGTAATATCAAGAGTAGAGAAGGCAGGTTGGGGACAGACAGGCTCAAGAAGCTGTAGGTATAGATGACATAATCAAGCATTCTGACAGTAAAAGAAAGTTGAACGATGAGATAATATAAGGGAAATAAAGTCAAAGATTATTTCAAGATAGGGATAAATAAAAATTATTTAATGTTTAAAGGCAGAAAAAAAGGTAGTGGGAAAAGAGAAATTGAAGGTACTGGGTTAAGGAGATGATTCATATAGGATTATACTAGCTTCTTAACTTAGGATGGAAGAAAAGAGAAGGAGAAAAGTCAATAAATGGCGTAACATATAAAGGTGGATGAATTCAAATGCTTTTCTTTAGTATTGAATGTATGATAATAAATTTAGAAAAAACTATATTACTATATTTAAACAACGTACAGAATTTAGATGCCCTAATGGGTATTTTCTCCAAAGATGGCATCTTGGAAAGATGTGTTGTCATTCCTTTGCTTTAATGATCAAAAATAGCTTACATTTCCTCTTTTGCAATTAAGTTCCATTTCTTAGGATATTCTTCTCAGTATTCTTAATAGTGGCAAATAATTTATTCACTGAGGATGGATTGAATTTTTGCTAACAGACAAAAGTTATTCAGGGGCACTTCTGGTAAATGAAGTATATGACTAGGCTGAATGTCACTGTTTGGAATTAAAAATAAGAAATTGTGGTTATCAACGAATAAAGTTGACCCATTGTGTTTAATAAATTGTCTGTGAAAGCAGTCCCAAAGGAAGAGTTCCAAAAATGGTTTGAAAATGAAATAAGATATACTGTTCCTTTGTAACTACTTTTAAAAGTATTCATTTGTATATAACACTTTTCTGTTCCTTGATAAAAGAAATTAATTTCATTTCTTAGTAGTCACACTTTTTATATCTGATGAATCTATACTTTTACCATTATTATTTTTTCTTTCAGTAGTTGAGGCTTTTAACAATAACTGTATTGAGGAAGATCTTTGTCAGAGACCGAAGGCACTGAATTTTATCATGTAAAACGGTTTATCTTTAAACATGAAATGATTTAAATTGCATTTGTTATCAGAGTGCTCTGGAGTTCTGCAAAAAAGATGTTCCCCTTTAGCAATAGTGATTGAGATCAAACTTGCATAGGTTTGACAAGGTTTGCCCAGGTTTGTAGGTACTGTGGCTGTGGGTCACCAACAGCACAACAGCTGGTTGCTTACCTCCCTTTGATGACTGACACTTCAGACTTTACCCTGAGAGGTTTCCATCTTTGACAGTCTCCCTGACTTCCCCTTATGCAGCCCAGCCAGTACTGGAAGAAAATCCTCTCATACCTTTTTCAGGAATAGGCCAACAGGGGCTATTCGAACACTGATAGAAAGTATTCTCTTTTAGAAGTATATATTATCTTTTTCTCCTGAGCAAAAGCTCTAAGAGGTAGTATTATTACTAATATTAGTAATAGTATTAGTATTAGTATTATTGCAATAATCTTAGATTTATGTAAAGTATTTCCCTCTTAGTTAAATTTCATTACTTGCTATTAAGAACTCACAAATTCCCAGACTCTGAGGACAAAGATAAAATGCTTGATTTGGGAGTTAATAAACAGAACAATATGTTTTCAAGAAACCAAAATTATTTCATATTAAAAATATGCCTATGTATAAGTTGTAGGGAAAGGTTTAGTTTATCTTGGGTCTACTAAAATCTTAAGGAATTTTATTCCAAGAGGAGATGTCACAACACTTTTCCCTATATTAATTCAGTTCTCTTTTAGAGTTAAACATACAGAAGATTCAATAGAGTAAGTGTTTTGCTTTGAAAACATGTAGTTAATACTGAACAAAGTTTAAAAATCATTCTCTGGGTCATGATCTTACAAGAAAATGGGTTCTTGGATTTAAATTAGATATTTTCTGAAATGTATTGCTTTTGGATCACCAGAAGTCTTTTGTTTGTTTTATATAAAGTTAATTGCACTCTAGTACTCTAAACAGTGTACTAAGCAGAGTTGTGCCTTCTGAAGGATATTATGCAGAATACTTGGGCTAGAAATGAAATTATCTTAAAATGTAGACAGAATTTACTACCAAATGGCACATTCAAGAGGAAGACAAATATGCTGTACATATATATCTTTAAACCAATTTGGAGGTTCAAAAATATTTAATTTCTTGTTATATATAATTTCTAAGTCAGGTCAATAATTTAAAGTAAAAAATGACTTGAAGTTTTTATTAATAATGTTTCTTTTTTTAAAGGTATGAATAACAGTGATGAATTATTTGAGAGGTAAATATCTTGAGTAAATTTACAGTTTTACTTAAAGTTGGATATAAATATGTGTTCTGGAAACTTTGTTGTTCACATGTGTGTGACCTTCTACACTATACATATCTTTTCATGGTGTAAAGGAATACAGTAAGTTCCCACTGGGAAAAGGATGTTTTAAGAAATTGAGGATTATTATATCCCTTACTGTTTAGTACAGGTAATTACAATAGGCTATATTTGCTACCTTATCTTTTACTAAATATGTATTAAATTTCAGTAGGCAGGACCTGTAGATGTTTTCTCCTGGGCCTTATATTTGATTTTTTGAGAACCTATCTAAGTCATTAATTATCGGTGGTTAGGTTTTTCCACTAGGAGTTACTAGGATTACAGAAATAGAAGGAACAGTAAATATATGTTTATTATTTTGTATTCATTTATTACATGTTCATTTTTGCTTAATGTAATTAAGTTGTAGATACTGATTTATACTTCTCAAATTACATTTACAAATGAAGTGTTTCAGAAGATCCACTCCAGATGACTGGATTGACTGATATTGCAGACATTATTGATGACCTTATAACTAAAGATGGAATTTCCAGTGAAGAGCTTGGCTTAACAGAACAACAAGCTAGGAATATCTCCAGGTAATCCCATTTAAAATGTTTATGTCTCAAGAATGTTCAAATTTGGTCATATTTTGATGTTATTTTTATGGAACAAATTTGAAGCTTAAAATCGAATTTTTTTTCCTGCCTAAATACATTTTTTGATGTGTATGTGTCATTCCTCCCTCTTCCTCAACAAGTATAGTATATATCTGTATCCTGTGAGTTTTCCCAAGGTGTCTTCACTCTAAGTCCAACATACCTTTAGTCCTATCTCTTATTAGAAGTAATTAATAATGTAGTTCCTGGCACTTTACCCTAAATATTAACCCTTAGAATACATTTAAATAGCTTTTCCTTGGAACACTAGGTTAAAATGTTTCCTTACAATCTTCCTGTGTCAGGAACTGGTCCCTGGTAGAATGAAGGCTGACTCTCCTACTGATGCTTCCCCACGATACACACACTCTTGGTTTGTTTATATACCATAGTCAGCCTTATGAATAGCAGCTGTACTTCTTTATTTCCTAGTTCAATTCCACTTACTACCTCAGTGAAAATGCAGTGTATACTCAAACTTACAAAACTGTTAGCAGGAAATAGTGTGCAAAAAAAAAAAATACTGTTTCTATTTAATCAGTGGAATTTATCTGCTACATTATATATGACCTTGTATCAAGACCATGTAAACTCTAACTTCCTAAGCTAACACATTTAGTTACCTTTGGTTGTTTTTTAAGTAAATGATCATGTTATCAACAATAGTCTATTAAATGTCAAGAATTAGAATAAAAATTAAATATGGTTTCTGCTCTTGGAGATAGACTGTAAGACCGAGTTATATCAGTGCTGTGGGAGTTCTGAGGAAGAGAGTCAGCTAAAGGAGGCAGCTACACTAGTTCTGGATTTGAACCATATCTAAAAGGATCAATAGAATTCATGTGGCTGGTAATTTGCCACAATTTGAGAAAAGTTGTTCTAGGCAGCGAGAAGATAATGCACAAAGATGTGAATGGCAGTCAAGGACAAGGAATTAGGTATGGCTAGAGTTTGTGCATTGGAAGGGGAGAGTGTGGCGAACTGAGGGTGGGGACCAGAGGCACTCACTGAGCTCAGTCTTTCTATGAGTAGTACAGGAGGCAGCAAAGGACTTTCACTGGAAATAGGACCCAGTTAGAAGTCTTGCTTCAGTAGTCTGGACATGAGGCGAATTAGAAGGGAGAGTATAGTGCAATAGATGTGAGGCTCTCAGGAGGTGAGAATGACAGCTTTTCTACTTGGATGACCGAGTTGATAATGATTTCTTTAGCAAGATAGAGAATGCAGTTTTAGGAATAAGGCGCCAGGAGAACATTTTGTTGGCAATATTCATTGGCACATTAGTTTTAAGTCCTGTGAGGAGCACGTAGGATTTTGACAAGCAAGAGATTTATTTGGAGAAAAGGCAAATAAATTGGAGGGGAAGAGGGAAGATGTCATACAAGGTGGGGACAGCTGTCAGACTGCAATGCTGATGTGGGTCTGATCCTGTGCCAGGGAGTCCCTGAGATCACTCCCAGGGTCAGTGGTTCACTAGGAGGACTCACAGAACTTGCTATATAGTCATATTGATGGCTAGAATTTATCACTGCAAAAGGATTCAAAGCAATATCAGCAAAGGAAAAAGGTACATAGGGTAAATTCCGAGGGGAATCAGGCGGAAGCTCCCAAGAATCCTTACCCAGTGGGATCACACAGGACACACTTAATTCCTGCAGCAACAAGTGTGACAACACGTGTGAAATGTTGTCTACCAGGCAAGCTCATTAGAGACTCAGTGCACAGGGTTTTACTGGGAGGTGTTGCCTGACATGTACCAAGATTCCAGACTTCCAGATGGAAAGCAGGTGTTCAGAATAAACCACACTGTTTGTATTAGTGACCCATCCTCCATGTAGGATGGTGTCTTCTTCACACACTGGGTGATGCATCCACCCCAAATCCCCATCTTGTACCACCAGCTTTCTCAGTCCACTCCTAGTATCACTTCCATTAGTTTGGATCCTCCAAGAAGCAGAAGCCGAGATGGGATTAGATGTACAAGAGATTTATTGAGGGTAGGGTGAGTACCTGTGAGGGGAATAAGAAAAAAAAAACAGAAGAAGGGAGGAGAAGCATCAGACCACAGTATTGGTCTGAGGCCTCTCTGTGATGGAGAGAGGGAAGGGAAGAGCGTTGGGAGACAGAGCGTGGTGCATACCTCTAAGAATATTTCAGCCAGGTCAGGGTAAGACCTTGAGCCAAAGTCACCCAGCGTATCGCCTGTGTCTTGCAGGAATGGGCCTACTGCAGTGTCCCTGCCATGCTTAGTCATCAACTTGGGCCACGCCATGGGAAGTATGGAATGGGCCTAAATATGGGGCTAGATCCACAAGGGCAGCAGTTGAACTCTTCTCTGTATTATAAGTTTTGAAAGTTATTGAGATAGTTCAGGGAATAAATTATAGATAAAGAAGTCTAAAATGGAACCTTTAAGACATTAATATTGAGGTGGTAAGAAGAAAAGAAAGGAGACAATGTAGGAAGCTACATAGTGTTTTGAGAATGGAAAAGGCCCAGGTAAGACAGAGTTAAAAGAAAAAGGGGAAAGAGTTTAAAGCAGCAGTGCTCAACCTTTTTGGCACAAGGGACTGGTTTCATGGAAGACAATTTTTCCACAGACCGTGGGTGGGGTTGTGGGGGATGGTTTTGGGATGATTCAAGTGCATTACATTTATTGTGCAGTCAAACCTCTCTGCTAATGATAATCTGTATTTGCAGCTGCTCCCCAGCGCTAGCATCACCACCTCAGCTCCACCTCGTATCATCAGGCATTAGATTCTCATAAGGAGTGTGCAACCTAGATCCCTCACATGCAGTTTACAGTAGGGTTTGTGCTCCTATGAGAATCTAATGCTGCCGGTGCTGGTCTGACAGGAGGCGGAGCTTATGTGGTGATGCAAGTGATGGGGAGCGGCTGTAAATACGAATAAGCTTCACTTGCTTGCCCGCTGCTCACCTCCTGCTGTGCAGCCCAGTTCCTAACAGGCCACAGACAGTCCGTGGCCTAAGGGTTGGGGACTGTAGGTTTAAAGCAAATGTTATAAAGAAGTTGTTGGTGAACTTTGAGACCATTTTCAGTGGATTTCAGGGACAGAATGGAGTGAGTTGACTAAAGATCATAAGTGTGTACTACTTTTCAAGATGGGGCAAAATCTTTCCAAATGAATAGTATTTAGTCATGATATTTCTTACCTGCATAACAAATTTAAAGGCAAATGATGCCTCCTTGCTTGTTAAATTTCCCAGAATTCAGCATTCTTCTGGCAGACATCCACAAAGAACTGAGGAGGAAAGAAGAGAGATTCAAATCTGGATGAAAAGAAAACAAAAAGAAAGAATGGCAGAGTATCTAAAGCAGCTGGCAGAAAAGAGAGGGCAAGAACATAATCCTTTCTGCCCTAGAAGCAATCCAGTAAGTCTGCAGTATCAAGGGTAATGGAATTATCACAGAGTATATGTAGTTTTTTCCTGGCAAATACTTGAGAAAAGGATTAACATATTAGGTCATTAAATACGAAATGTCTGATTTTGAATCAAAAGTGTAGTTTATTATATCTCAAACAAGAAGTAGTGTAGTTAATCAAAGTATGAGCCTAAACTATGGACACAGATTTGCCATCCTAACAGTAGCTTGTTTATGCTAGCAGCGAAGAAGCTTGGAGAGCAAGTGGTGATAAAATTACGAAAAGTGTTTTCCAGAGCCTGTTGAGAATTGAATATTTTTCCGTGGAAGAAGTGGTAGTCAGTTGGTGCAAGGTCTAGTGAATATGGTGAATGACAGCGTTTCCAAGGCCAGTCTCTGTAGTTTGAGCAGTATTTGTTTGTTTGTTTGTTTGTTTTGCAACATGTGGTCTTGCAAGAGGATTGGCCTGTCTCTATTATGCAATCTCAGCTGCTTAATCCCAAGCATCCTCATCATTTCATCCAACTGGTTGCAGTAGACATCCACTGTAATCGACTGACCAGATTTCATGAATCTGTAGTGGAGAATACCAGTGCTGGACCACCAGACACCATTAACTTTTTTTGATGAATATTTGGTTTTGGACTGTGTTCTGGCACTTCATCTTTATCCAACCATTGTGCCAAATGCTTGCAGTTGTTAGGAAGAATCCATTTTTCATCATATGTAACAATGCAGTGTAGAAATGGTATGCCTTTATGTCATGACAGCAAAGAAAGGTAAGCTTTGAGACAATTTCTCTTCTGACAGTCATTTAAACCATGAAGTTTACCAGCTTCTTTACCTAGCTGATTTGTTGCAGTGGTCCAATATTGTTGGAATAGAAAAATGAAACCTTGCTGCTAATTCATGCACAGGTGAGATGGATTTGCTACTATCACAGCTTTCGGCTCATCATTACCCACCTTGGTCCCAGGTTGCCCACATGGCTCATTTTCAAGATTAAAATCACCAGAATGAAACTTCTAGAACCATCCATATACTGTGTTTATTAGCCACATTCTTCCCAAACACTTAACTGACATTTTGAACTGTCTGTGCAGCATTGGTTCTACAATGGAACTCATATTCAAAAATAACATGAATTTTTGCTTATCCATGGATTTATAAAAGTTGGTCTAAAAAAAATTGAAAGATAATCACAAGCCAAAAACCATGGGTTTGAAATAATGAGGATGTACCTTCACAATAAAAATAAAACAAGTGTCAAAGTGAAAATATCAGAGATATCAACTGTCAAACTTAGTACTTACAGAAATCAGACATTTCATACTTAATGACCTAATAATTTGGATGTGTTTCTTATTTGGCAGATAGAAAAGTCATCATTTTAAGTCAGGAAAAGTTAAGAAATTACCTTAAAATGTATCAGGATATTGTGCTTGGTCGATGAGAATTGAACTATGTAACTATGTTCTCTTGAACTATCATAAATAGTTTTTTCTCCCCCAGGCTAATTATGGCTCTAGCATTTTTTTTTTTTTTTTTGAGACAGAGTCTCATTCTGTTGCCTGGGCTAGAGTGCCATGGCGTCAGCCTAGCTCACAGCAACCTCAAACTCCTGGGCTCAAGCGATCCTTCTGCCTCAGCCTCCCGAATAACTGGGACTACAGGCACACGCCACCATGCCCGGCTGATTTTTTCTACATATTTTTAGTTGGCCAATCGATTTCTTTCTATTTTTAGTAGAGATGGGGTCTCGCTCTTGTTCAGGCTGGTTTCGAACTCCTGACCTTGAGCTATCTGCCCACCTCGGCCTCCCAGAGTGCTAGGATTACAGACGTGAGCCACCACGCCCGGCCTGGCTCTAGCATTTTAAGAAAAGGAGGAGGTTGAGTGACTGGGTGACCAATTGGGACTGTTCCTTTAATTTTCATTGAGAGTTAGTAGCAGTTGAAATAACTGTGTATTAAAGCCATTTTTAAAACTCAGTTTTCTATCCATAAGTTTACAAAGAATACAGAAAAAAAACAAACTATGGTCCAATTATGTACCAGTAGAATAGTGACACTTCTATGTGTGATTTTTTTTTTTTTAACAGCCTTTTAAACTGTCAGCGTGTATTTACTTACCCCTGAATCTGAACATCACCACGGCTAGGTCAGGAGCAGTTTTCTTCAAACAGTGAAACAAAGCAGTCTTACTTTGATAGTCACAATAGTATGAAAATACATTTAGATTACAGTTTATCTTTTACTTTGTAATCAGAAGTAAAATAAAATGTTAATATAATAGCACTTCATTTTTTCAGCATCATTAGGAGAACAAATTCTTTAAGTGAATTTTCCAGATAAGGCTGTCCCGTTTAAACACCAGATAGTACAAAAGTAGGTGAATTATTATTTAAAGTGTGTAATTTACTTACCTGCCTCTGAAAAGAGCATATTGGTGTTAATATAGCATTTTCTTAATAGCTGTGGAGACATGATAGTGACCCCCAGGGATACTGAGGTACGTGACTAGAATCTTAAAGTGCATGCATGTGTGTGTGTTCCCCCTCTGGTGAAGAATGGGTTCAGACATCGCCTTCCCTGCCAAGGACGTAAATACCCTAGATGGTTATCCTATATCCAGATTTAGAATAAATTAACTCTGAGGGCATAAGGCATAAGGACTCCTTGGTTCATAGATTTGTGACATCTCATTCAAGATTGCAAACACTTGTTTCTTTATTTTTAACATCTATTTACGTAAAGAGATGGGATTAGTGACTGGTTAATGTAATTAAAAATTTCATTTGAATTTCTATCATAAATCAATAAGAGCTTTCATTTGTTACTACTTCTCTATAGGATCTTGAGAAAGTAAATTTACTTCTGTATGCCAATTTTTATATATATAATTGTGTATGAAAAGATTTAACCTCACATGTAACTCATGACAATAATTCTTAATGCTTTGGGATAAGATGTGTGTGTCATTTTTTGTTTGCCTTCTGGTGCATAAATTTTGAAGAGTTTACAAGTCACAATGAATTCACTGCCGTAGGTTTTGGGTGAACATTTTAAAACATCAGAATGATGATTGTAAATGCCAATGACTCGTTTCTGCTTTATTAACAAAGCTCTTGGTGAGATTAATCACAATTGAGTACAGAATATAGGTGCTTTTATCCCTAACGTGTTCCTGTTTTCCATTTTAAGCGGAGCTAATAAGGTTCTCCCCTTTGAGAAAATATATCAATTCAACTAGTAAAATACAGATGTCCCAAAAGTCGCCATATGTAGGGAAAATGGGAAATTGTAGCTAAATGTACCTTTATTTACAAAATATTCATTCATTACAAAATTTTTCCTTTGTATGGAGACTTTTGGGACACTTTATAGATTTTGCATTCCATTTATTAAATTGAATTTTACTTTAATTGCATGATGCTTAATTTAACATATTCATGTTTTGTGCTAGGGTAGAAAGCCTCATCAAATATGACAGTATTTTGTACTGCTTTCTATAATAAATAGCAGAATTATGTCTAATGGTTTAATTATTTGTACTGAACAATAATGAATTAACTGGATGTTTCTTTTGCAGTTTTACATGACTTCAAGGGAACTCAGACTGAGACAAAAGAGGAAGCATGAAAAAGACAGGTGAGTTTTGTAGCTATACCCTGAGTATTCTTGCTAGCTTGCTTATCCTAGGCATAAATAAAGCCTTAGGAATTCTGTTTTTCACAATAGTCTCTTTTTTATTGATAAACAGAAAATTATTGGAGATATCACTGCCAGGAAAATGAGACTCACTAGCTTTTTAGGAATTTGCTTTCAAATATTATTTGTTTCATTCAATTTTTATGATTTTTATTTCTGCTATTCTCCTCCCTTTCCTAATCCAGATATGTATGTGCATTTGGGAAATATTCCAAAGGCTAGAACTACAAGTACCTTTAATAATACCACCTAATTATTTCCAGAAATATGATGAACAGAAGGATTTGAAAAGCTTTGAAAAAAGCAAATTCTAGGTGGTCTTGAAACACTATGTTCCCTCTAGACATATAAGCTGAAAGTGACTCTTTTAGTAAATAACGTTTAATTCTTTTTCTAAAGATTGCTGCTCTCTGAAAACTTTAGTCGTCGAATCTCACAAGCATATGGTCTGATGAATGAGCTGTTGTCTGAATCAGTACAACTACCAACAGTTGCACCGAAACCATTGCCTAACAAACTCAGCACCACTCAACCGTCCAGATGGCAACGCTGCCCTTCTCCAAGAGGGTAAGGCAAGGGTTGGCAAATCATTTGGCAGAATCACGTCAGGCCTAATAAGAAGAAACGCAGCACTTTTGTGACCCAGGTTTAGTGTATTTGCATCTATCCTACTTAGAGTATGATGATAAAGTAAAGAAAAAATAGCCCCGTAATTAGGTATATGTCGATAGAATCACCAAGGAAAAAGGTAAAAATAATACTAAATTTCTAACTAAGCTAGCAAAGCACCTCAGTATACCTGAAATATGAAATTTGATATCTGTTCAGTCCTGTTTCCTTTGCCTTAGTGTTTGGTTAATATTTGCTTCTGGAATTTGCCCTGTAACTGCTCTTCTTGTTTCTCTACTTGGCATAGTCACTCTTGCAGAAACAGCCAGTCCCCATCACTTTTCCTTCTGCTACCATCCCCTGCCCAGTTATGCTCATTCACTTCTAGATACTATTTTGTATTTCACCTTCATCACCTGCAGAGCACTTGGATGTGAGTTCATTAGGCAGGAATTAATGAAACATAGAATGCTGAAGAAATGTGCCCAAGAATAAAATTTCTTATATATGGCAAACAAACATGCAAAATTTTATCTGTTGGTAATCCATAAGGGGAACATGAGTTGGCAGTAGAGTGTTGTTAAAAAGTACCACCCTAGGGTAGACCCAAGTCTGAGCGACGTGGGGGGACACTGTGGAGGGGTGGGATATGCTTGAAAAGTAGTTGGGGAGCGGAATTAGGGGTCTCAGTAGGGGAAAGGAATTCCTCAAAAACTGATTCATGTGATTAACTGTACACCTCGGTAAA